>JAVKPL010004590.1:0-21975 GCA_032173675.1 Gastrolobium villosum
CTCGGTTTATGAATAAGTGTTTGATATGTTGTATATGTGCATTCATTCACATTCATATAAATATTACATGATTTTTGATGTTATAAGAATCCTGGTTAGTAACCTTGGTATGTTGACTGCCTATGGCTTTGACCCTGGGAGTTATTTCCATACTACAATTTGTGTTGATTGCCTATGGCTTGACCCTGCGAGTCACACTAGACATGTGAGACATGTCAGATAGCTATTTTCGGGGAGAGCCCTTGAATAGTTAACCAGAATATTAGTTATGATGTTATGTTTTGCATTTGGTATGTATCAAGGAGATTCCTTGTGTAATTCATAGAATGTAGTTTCTCTGGTCAATAGAATTTGTAAATTGTATTAACAGTGTAAGGACTGATGTACAATGAAATTGTAAATTGTATTATCAGTGCAAGGACTGATGTACAATAAATTGTGAATTATATTATCAGTAGAAAGACTGATATTGATTTTTCAGTAGAATTTTATTTTCAGTAAGAAGATGGATGTAATAAGTAAGTCCATTATATGCTAAACAAGTCATTTTAGACAGAAAAAAAATGAAAAGTTTAGAAGTTTTATGATTTTGCGTGCAAACAGTGCACAATTAGTAATTCACAGTGCATTTCATTAAAAACGGTGCAGAAACCCAACTATAAATTGTTAATACTATTTCTTAGGGAATAAAAGTGAACTTAAATGAGCTCAGAGAAATAAAATGACGAATATAAGTTTGAGAATGAGAAGCCTTATGGTTTACTACAGCCCTTGAATATTCCGGAATGGAAGTGAGTTAGTATTTCTATGAACTTTGTAGTAGTATTCCGAGAACTCAGGCTGGTTTTGATTTTATATGAGTTGTGGTAGACAGATTGATTAAGTCTGCACATTTCATTCCAGTCAAGATGAGTTTCTCTATTGAGCAGTTGGCTCGATTATAGGTGAAAGAGATTGGGAAACTTCATGATGTCCCAAAAAGCATCATTAGTGATCGGGACCCTAAGTTCACTTCTCGATTTTGAGGAGTATTGTAGCAGGCGTTTGGTACGCAGCTAAGAATGAGTACGACTTATCATCCTCAGATTGATGGTCAGACCGAGAGGATAATTCAGACCTTGGAGGAGAAGTTGAGGGCTTGTGCCTTAGAGTAGGACGATAATGAGGTAAAATAAGATTTGAAGTTTGTTGTGGGACTACTGAAAGTTTTGGTTCGCAATGAGAAAGTATTGAGGAACATGGTTATTCCCATGGTTGAGATACAATGGGAAAGTTTGACTTCTGAGGACGCTATTTGGGAGCGAGAGAATGATATTCTCCAGCGTTACCCTGAGTTTGACGTCAGGAATGTTATGTCTTATGTTTGATTTTGTGGGCAAAATCCTTAAAAGGTGGGGTGAATATAATAACTCTCACTAGTAGATGTGGATTTAATATGGAAGAATAATTAGAACTAAAAGAAATATAGTCATATTTGGTGAAAAAGGAGTTAAAATGTCAGTTAAGTGGTAAAAATGCGGGTAAATAAAGTTATCCAAAAAGTGAAAGTAAAGTTAGAAATATGACTAGAAAAATATTCTAGTCCATTGGGTAAAGTTTAGTAATGAATGAAGGTGTGTAGATAGATAAACATTTATCCAGTTGAATTTAACTTGACCTATATAGTGAAATTTCAAAAAAAAACACTAGTCCTCCGTCTTCCTTCACGCGTTCAACAGAGAGGGAGAGGAGAATGGGTTTTTGAAAAATCAAATCTTCAAAGGATCATAACTTGAGCTAGAGATCTCCAAATCACTCCGTTCCAAAGCCAAACCTGTGAGAAATTTCGAGAGGAATCCATTGGTACTAGTATTTCGGGGTGGGTTTTACTGTAGAGAGAGATCTTCTTCCCCCAAAGATTTCGAATTTCGTGGAAAAGATGGATTTTGATGGAGCTTGAGGTCATGTGAGCTTAGAATCTCATCTCTCCTTTGTTCTAGAGTGGATTGTGGTAAGAAATTCCCTTCCTTTTCATGTTTTTATGAAGATTGAATTTAAGTTTTCATTTTGAGAATTTGGTTTGATTGAGCATGTTAGAGCTTGATTCAGCTTTAGCTCATGTTGAGAAAAGTGTTTAGATGAGAATTTTAACGGTGAAAATGTATTTGGAAAATTAAAGATACCGTATTTTTGAATAGTGTCGTATACGTGAATAGTGACGTATACATGAATAGTACCGTAGAGATGAGTAGTACCGTATGTATGAATTAATGAATCTTGGATTAGAGGTGTATGATAAGCTTGAATTTGATGGACTAAAGCATTGGAATCATGAAGTTGGAATGATTTCCTTTATGTGCCTCTTAGCCATTTACAAAGGAAGTATGTGCCATGAGTTACGGTTTTACAAAGCGAGCATACTTTTATGCATGGAATAATATTTTAAGGTGTATGGAGCTTCGCCTTGGTGAAATAAAAAAGAAAATAAATAATAAAGTGTGTCTTGTATATTTACATGGCATTATATCATTTTATTGAGTTTGTGTTGAATTCCTTCTCTAGGTGTGCCTAGGGATTGTGAACGTTTGGATTCTCGTGGAGCAAGATAAGTAGCTTGTCCTTCAAGTAAGCAAATTGTAAAGCTCCAAGAGGTAAGCTCGATGTTTATGGGGTTCGCTCCTACTTTGTGTTCCACCATAGTGTACGGACTGTGGTCAGGTTGTATGATAGGTATAAGATATATGATATAGATGCATTCATATAGAACTATATGATGAAGTGATGTGATATGTTTTGATGTGTTTACTTTGATATGTTTACTTTCATATGTTTCGATATGATTTCTGTAATGATTTCTAGACATTGATTGTTTATGCACTGATGTCCGCTTGGGGTCCTCCCTTGGGACTGACTGTGTATATATCTGTTATATTTTGAGTTCCGCTTGGGGTCCTCCCTTGGGAACATGTGCACTGATTTCCGCTTGGGGTCCTCCCTTGGGATTGATTGTGTACACCTCTGTTATGTGATGATCTTTGGCCATTGATCTTATGTACACTGATGTCTTCTTGGGGTTCCCCCTGAGATTGACGGTGTACGCCTCCGATATGTTCTGGTTCCGCTTGAGGTCCTCCCTTGGGAACACGTATGTTGATTTCCGTTTGGGGTCATTCCTTGGGAATTACTATGTACATCTCTGATATGATTTGTTTTGTTTTGATTTGATTATTGTAATGTTTTATAAAGGATATTTGTTACGTACGTTGATTTCCGCTTGGGGTCATCCCTTGGAATGATTGCGTACGTCTCTGATATAACACGTTTTGTTCTGATATGTTTTTGGTTCCGCTTGGGGTCCTCCCTCGGGAACATGTACGTTGGTTTCTGCTTGGGGTCATCCCTTGGGAATGACTACGTACATCTCTGATATGATATGCTTTGTTCTGATGTGAGTATTGTGATGGTTTTTGTAAAAGATATTTGTTATGCGCGTTGATTTCCGCTTGGGGTCATCCCTTGGGAATGACTGCGTAAGTCTCTGATAAGTTTTATGTATATGATTGGTTTAGTTATGATATTGGATTACATGATATGTTATATGAGATATGTTCAGCTATGATATTTGCTTATATGATGTTTTGTATACCATGTATCTGACTGTCATGCAGGAAGTGAGCCCAGGGTATGAAGAGTTCTCTATAAACCTGGAGCTTACTAGAGATTTGTCTCTAACCCTGTTTGGGGATATGATTTCAGGAACACAGTTAATTGAAGAGCCCTCATGGGACAAGGACACTAACCGTGGCTAGAGGTACTAGTATGAGGATATCGAATTCTGGGTAGTCGGATGCTACTATTTATTATAGATGTTATTTTTGGAGAACATATACTGTTGTATAGTGTCCTATTCATTGGGTGATCATGATGTCTGATCCTTCATTTTGTATATGGCCTGTATATGTTTTGTACATGTCTTTCGGTTGGATGCATGTACATTTGAGTATTCATGCATGTTGATATGATGATGTAGTATTCAGTTTATGTTTATGTGTTGGATTGCATGTTGTTAGACATTGTGGCACGGAGCCAAGTTATGCATGCGCCCATGGATGGGTATATGATCCTATATGGATATCTGGTATGTCTGAAAGTATATACTGTATAAATTGTCTATCAGGGTACCTTGAGTGTGGGATTTGCAAATCCCCAGTTGTCCAATTTACAGAGGTTACTCTGTCCGATTTTCGTCTCCGTCAAATAAGAATTAAATTAGAAGAAGTATGCAATGTGATATGTCATGTGAAAAAGGATTAAAGAAAAAGAAAAAGTTAGCTCGTATTTTCGTAAGTTAAGTCTTCCGCTGTTTCTGTTTGTATCATATATATGTTAATTGAACCGGCTCGAGACGGGGATGTTACATATCCCTTCTTTTCCTGATCACAATTATGCCATTCTTCAGGACACCAATCCAAATTACCCCATATGGTTTCACCCCCTTTTGGCATCAATGAGATTATTGAATCCCATGTTCTACATACCCGCATGACATGCTTGAGCGTTTGAAGACCAAGGTAATCAAAATTTAAAATGCCAGAGGCCACAGCTCTACAAAAGTTCTCACTTCATCAGCTACTAAGCATATTATGAATAAGTTATAGGTCACAAAGAATGTGTAATAATCATCCATTGGTGTAAGCAGATTTTGACATATGATAGTGTTGAGATATATAGTCCCACATTGGTTGCATGAGCAACTAATGTGGAGTTTATAAGGCTTTGGGTACTCCCACCCCTCGAGCTAGCTTTTGGGGTGATGTAATTAAAACAAAAAAGCACAAAAGGTAAACCAAAAATTGGGCCTGTGCATAATCCACGCTTCAAGCCCAAAGAGCTCTTGTGTGAGGGGGCGTGTTGAGATGTATAGTTCCACATTGGTTGTATGAGCACCGATACTCTTTAAATTTTTTAGTTGTATCGAAAACGCCGTATCAGTACTTCATACGGCCCTAGTTTTTAGTTGTTTAGGGGATACCCTTAAATTTTCAGATTCAAGTAGTCTTGCCAATAATATCAAGCCTAATGAATTAGATAGCAATCCAAAAATTGGTTACAAAAAGTTTACATTTAGAAAAGTAAAATAGACTTGCATACACATAAGCACTGTTCCAAATTTTTTCTTTTTTCTTTTTTCTTTTTTCGCATTACTTGCAGAGATTCTGTTAGGTTCAACCTTTTCTGTTCTTTAAAATGTGATGATTAGTTTCACATTATTCATTAAGCAGTATTTTCTTTCATTTTATTTACAATAAAAGTAAAAACTGATTTTTCTTTTCCCTATCTAATGTTTTGTTTTCTAACTTAACATATTGATCCTACCTTCAATATTAAGCTGAAATTCATATTAAAACCCCCGCTGATTATTAGAGAAATCATTCAATCCGCTAATGATATATGATTTCTAGAATTTCAAATCATATATTCATATTTCATATTAAGAATCAAATTGAAACAGAGGATTTTGTTGCATAAGACTAACCTGACAAATGCATCATCATTGTCTTCAGCTGAAAATATATTGCTAACTGCGTTTGGAACACCAAGAAATGCTGGACTAATATTCATGATTGCTTTGATGTGCTTGTCACACCAACCAGGACCTCCACCGCCTCCCATGGGAGGAGGTGTCTCAACCCATTTTAGGAAATGGAGGAAATAAATAGCCCCCATAGATTGAGCCACCACCACCACCTTCTTATATCCATTTGTTACAAACATAAGCTCAATATTACTCTTCAATCTACTAAGAGCTTGGTCTCTAATCTGCTTTGTCCAATTAAAACTAAATTAGTTGACACATAAGCCCCCATGAAATTGAAAATAAATATCACATTCT
Source organism: Gastrolobium villosum (assembly GCA_032173675.1). NCBI lineage: Eukaryota > Viridiplantae > Streptophyta > Magnoliopsida > Fabales > Fabaceae > Gastrolobium > Gastrolobium villosum. Next base: position 5,873 of record JAVKPL010004590.1, read on the forward strand.
TTTTTTATAACAGGAGAAAAAGCACAGGAATATGAAAGCCTATCACAAGTTCCAACCCACATCAAGTTATTGCAACCCCACCATTGATTTTATTAGTTTTATCTACAGTTTACCTAATCATAAATGAACAATGAAAGTATGAAGTTGAATTCAATAAACATTATATAATAAGGTATTGTAATTTCTTTTAAAGAGGTGGGATCCTTTAATACCAATATCAAATTTCAAATTTGACACTTCATCTAAAAGTCATTAGATGAAAATAGATCAATGACTCTGATTTGTAAGCATGTGACATCATTGATCTTTTTTATCCAACAGCTCTCAGATGATGAGGTGTCAAAGTATCCTATCACTCTTTTAAAATAATCATTTTACCTCTGTATTCTGAAAAGACAGTCTCCAGTCATAGGCAGCCATGTACAAGTTCTTCCCTTCATAACCAATTCTTGCCAAATTTTCAATTAAAACAGCCCAAACAAGATAACCAGAAGCCAAGTTGTCTGGAGCAACAAGCCCTGTTACTGCCCTGACTCTAATGCCTGGTGGGTCCAAACCAGTCTCATTATGCAGAGAGAGATGCTCTAACCAGCACAAAGGCCTGAATTCCATCACAAATAATAATAAAAAATGCTTATACATATATTGATTGGATTCACGTTCAGGAATAAATTTTTAGTGCTACTGTACCACCAAAGATTCAGTACATTTCACCAATGAAAATATTACATGTTAGCTAAAATTCTCTCATTTCTGCCAATTTTTTTTTTCTCCTCTGATGTGTAATGCTCTCATTTGTGGGATGCACTGAATCTAGGTGCTACAATAGCACCAAAAATTTATTCCACATTCACAACATCAACATCTTCAAAAACAATATAATTAATAAATTGAATTACTCTACTCTTGAGTTATGAGTTATGAGTATGAGCTTCATAATCACACACCTTTTGAGTATTTGAGCAAAACTACCACCCCACAACTGCTTTCTGAAAAGATCTTCAGCACAAGGCCTTCCTTCCCAGAGGTCCAACCCACCAGTTAAAATGCCAGGTACCATAACAACAGGGTGAAGTGCAGTCACACCCTCACGGCTTAGCCTCACCCCAGGTGACTCTGGTACATGAAAGCCAGGTAATGTGGCAGGCAAGCACTGGTACAAGAAACATAGAAGCCACCAAGTGCTGCACATGTACCCAATCATCCAAAAACAGTAATCAATGCACCTCCACTCCTTGTACTTCATCTTGCTTTGCTTCTTTTGCTTCTTCTTTTCCACTTCGTTCTCCACTCCCTCATGTTTCCTCTTGTTAGCTTCAAAAGATTGAAAACCAAATGAGGAGCACTTCACATACCCCACATAGCAGAGCTTCCGAAACTTCATAATTGAAACCATTTTCAAGGTACTTACTATTCACTGACACACACTGAGACATGTAAATAATGAAGGAGATTCTTCATCATGATAACCATGCTGTGAAGTGGTTCAAATCACATTGTTGATAATGGTGTAAACAACCAATTCAATCCAAAAATGGTTTTATATTTCTCTAAAACACCCCTCACAACCCACTGGAGTTGAAGAGTGGACAATACAAGACTTAATTAATTATTAATTAAATGGATCGAACTCATGATACCGAGATTTAAATATTATGTAAAGAATCATTTCTACCCAAAACTTTAAGTTGATGGGTGATGCTATATTAATGATTTTATTTCTCTAAGATGTCCCTTACAGCACACTGGACTTGAAGATTGGACTATACAAGATTTAATTAACTATTAATTAAATAAGGCAGTGAGGATCGAACCAGTGATACCAAGACTCGGATACTATGTTAAAAACCATTTCAACCCAAAATCTTAAAAGCAATTGGTGATGCTACCTTAATGATCTTATATCTTTCTAGCAAAAGGTGGATGAACCAAAGGGTGCACACCTAACAACGTTTGTGTTTTCACTAAGACACTTGTCTTGAAATGTGCATGCAGCTTTTGTATCAATTGTCACCATTGAGTTCCAGACGTTTTTATTCTATGCTTTCACGTGGATACCCTCTTTAACCCTTTTGGACCTTTCCACCACAATGAACAAAAGAGAACGAGGCACCAACCATAAAGCAAAGACTGTGAAGCCTTTATGGGTTGTATTATCTTGTATTCTTGTCGTTAGAGTGGCAAGTAATAGAGATGAAAGAGTTGTTTACGGTCCCTATAGTGAGAGAGAGAAAGGGACAATGATGTGTGTGTCCCTTATTATGGGAAATAGATAGTACATATACAAAAAAAGCACAGTATACGATGATGCATGTAGCCAAAAAGAGTGTGGAAGGCACAGAGGTGATAGTGTTATATCGTTGTGAGTTGTGATTTCATATTTTACTCTATTTTTCGTCTCCATTCTGAATTTGATGCTGTGAAATGTGAATTTATTTGAAGGGTTTTATAATTTTCATGTTGGAGTATTGAAATATTATGTTGTAGAGATAAAAAGTATGTGGGACCCATGTGTTAGAAAAAAAAATTATATGTAGGACCCATGTCAGCATGGAAATCGAAGGGTGTGTAGGAAAATTGTAATTCTCATGTGAAATGAGAATTATAAAACCCTTATTTGAAAATGGACAAAAGGGCTTCTAAATCCTATTTGGTGTTTTGCAGCCAACACTTCCTCATTCATATCAGTCCAATTTCTGTATGTTATCCTCCTCTGACACTATTGAAAATCCCTAGTATATAATTTGAGGATGTATCTTATTGGAAATAATATATATTAAAAGTTTTAGTTGGTATAATAATGTGAGAAAATACAATTATAAATTTATTAAACTTCAAAATTTTACTGTTTCTCTTTTTGTCTTCTATTTTAGTTTTAATTTGTAAAATCTATGTCTATACTCTATACAGTACTTCAACATTCACTAATAAGCCTCCATGAATTATATATGAGACTCGAGTCAAAATAGATGGTTCATTATAAGGTTTACTAACTAATAATGGTAGAGAGTACTAAAGAACCAAAATCATTATTCAGTAATCCTTTTTGTTGAGTTGCTTCATCGCCGGATTAAAACCCCCAATTCAGTACGAAGTAAGTTCTTTTGACTCCCAAACCCTCACTAAAGCCATAGCTCTGGCCAAGATTCAAGAATTGAAACTCCAAACCAAAACCAATTACCCCAAAATTCAATACCTATATCCTCCTTTACTACCTACACTACACCATCCAATCCACCCAAAAATAATAAACCAGTGTCTAGTACTGACTCCATAGCCTCAACCAAAAATCCTATCCAAAGATTAACCCAAAGTGAAATTCAAGAAAGACGGGAAAAGAAATTATGCTTTTCTTGTGGCGATAAATATTTCATTGGCCATAAATGCAAACCATACGTTCATCTCTTGATTGTACTTGATGAAGAAATATATGAAGTTGAGAACAATGATGATCTGCAAGACCAATCAGAACCAGTGATGCAACCTGAACCTCCACCATAAATCAGCCTACACGCCTTATCATGTTTCTTAGTACCCCAAACCCTTCATTTTACATGCCGTAGTGGAAAATCTGAATTATCCCTATTGGTGGATGGGAGAAGTACTCATAACTTCATTCAACCAACAATAGTTTCTACCCACAATCTACTGGTTGCAACTGATAAACAATTTGATGTCATGGTGGGAAATGGGCAAATTTTGGAGTGTGAAGGGTTTTACCCCAACAGTTCCCGTTCAGAATCAACATCATGTTTTTTTGGTCAATTTTTATTTCTTACCAATACAAAGAGCAGGAAGGGCTGGCTTGACTCAGCGGTAAGCTTGCTTGCCGTGGTGTGTCAGGTCGCGGGTTCAAATCAGTCTCTTTGCAAAAAACAGGGAAAAGACTGCCTAGAGTATTCCTTTTCCCCAGACACTCACGAAGTGGGTATTTGAACTGGGTCGGTCTTTTTTACCAATACAAAGAGCAGACGTGGTGCTTGGGGTCCAATGGATGCAAGTTCTCGGACCCATAGTGTTGGACTATAACCAACTCACCATGCAATTCACTTTGGAGGGTGAGACTATTAAGCTGCAAGATGTTAAACATGTAGGCCCTATTTCACTTAATCAATTTCAAAAAGTCCATCATGCTGGGCATATAGCATCTTTATATCAGCTCACACTATTAGATTCTGTTTCAATCAGTAAGGAACCTGAAATTGACTCCTATGTGCAGAAATTACTTGCAGATTTCTATTCTATTTTTCAAGAACCAAGTGGATCGCCTCCTCATAGGCAATTGGATCATGAGATTCACGTAGAGCCTAATGCTCTTCTAGTTAATGTCAGACCATATAGATATCCCCATTTTCAAAAGGAAGAGATAGATAAGCAGGTTCAACATATGCTAGAATTAGGTTTCATAACAAACAATACTAGTCCTTTTTCTTCTCCCGTAGTTAAAAAGAAGGATGGATCATTCAGGTTTTGTATTGATTATAGAGCTTTAAACAACATCACAGTCCGTGATAGATTTCCAATACCGACAACTGATGAGTTAATGGATGAATTGGGTGGTTCACAAGTCTTTTCTAAGTTGGATTTACGAGCGGGGTACCATCAAATTTGAGTATATCCTACTAATATCCATAAAACTGCATTTAGGACTCATCAATGCCATTATGAGTTCCTTGTAATGTCATTTGGGTTAATAATTTCCCCCTCTATATTCCAAGCTACCATGAACATGTTTCTACAGCCTTATCTTTGTAAGTTTATAGCTATTCTTTTTTATGAAATTTTAGTATATAGCCCTTCCATGGATATACACCTAGAGCATTTACAGTTGGTCCTTACAAAATTGAAAGATAATCAAATTTTTTGTTAAAAAGGAGTAAACACTTTTTTGCTTAACCAGAGGTGGAGTACTTGGGCCATGTAGTATTGGCAAAAGGAGTTACTATGGATGGTAATAAAGTCCAAGCTATGTGCAATTATTCTTCTATAGCATGTCCTCTTACATATCTTCTTAAGAAGGATTCCTTCCTATGGAGCCACACAGCCCAACAAGCATTTGAGAAGCTCAAAGTTGCCATGACTTCAGCTCCAGTTTTGACACTGCCTAATTTTAATGAGGAATTTATAGTGGAGACAGATGCTTCAGATTTGGGAATTGGTGCAGTACTCCTTAAAAAGGATCATCCTATTTCTTGTTTCAGAAAGAAACTAGCTTTTTGGATGCAAAAGGCCTCAACTTATGTGCGGAAACTTTATGCTATTACTTAAGCTGTCAAGAAATGTAGACAATATCTTCTTAGGAGGAAGTTTACAATATGGACAGATCAGAAAAGCCTAAGATCCTTGCTAGACCAGGTCATACAAACACCAAAATAATAGTATTATCTTACGAAGTTATTGGGATATCAATACTTAATAGTGTATAAATCGGGGAAGGACAATAGAGTGGTTGATGCATTGTCAAGGTGCCCAATAGTAGCAACTTTCATGGCTTTCTCTATAGTGCGGTATGAGATCTTTGAAACTTTGAAGAAGGAGAATTTAGAATCATCATTCTTTCAAATCAAATACCAAGAAATAGCTACTGATCTAAGCAAGCATCAAGATTCCAGTATTAGGGATGGACTGTTGTTATACAAAGGGAAATTGTTGTTGAACTATTCATCTCCACTAGTTCATCAAGTTATTCATGAGAACCATGCCACATTGGCTAGTGGTCATTTAGGAATAGAAAAGACTATAGATAGAACAACTGCTAGCTTCAACTGGCCAGGTCTTAAAAAAGATGTTATCAATTTTATCAAAACTTGTGTGATCTGCCAACAAGTGAAGTACCCAACCCAGCCACTAGTTGGCTTGTTATAACCATTGCCAATTCTGAAGTAGATTTGGGAGGACTTGTCAATGAATTTCATCATTCGCCTACCCACTTCTCATGGTTACTCTACTATTTTCGTGGTGGTGGACCATTTGTCTAAACAGGCTCATTTCGGACCTCTTCCACAGAAATTCACAACTATCGATGTAGCAGATATATTCTGCAAATTGGTGTGCAAATTACATGGCCTACCTCATTCAATTGTGATAGACTGTGACCCTCTTTTTCACAGTAAATTTTGGGTTGAGCTTTTCACAGGCTATGGCACTAGTTTGAAGCGTTCTACTGCTTACCACCCATGTAACGCCTGGCCGTTTCAAGAATCAATGAATATCCTCACATACTAATACAAATCTTTTCAGTGTGCTTTTTCCTCACTCGCACACTTCCTGGGAAAACTTCCCAGAAGGTCAGTCATCCCATAATTGCTCCAAGTCAAGCACGCTTAAATGTGGAGTTCTTCCGTTCTGGGCTACCGAAAAGCATATGCATCTTGTTAGTATAGGTAGTACCAATTAATTCTTATAAGCTATCTCAAACTGTGCAGTCTCGCACCTGCACAGTCTTTGGAATCCCTCTCTTTCAGTTGTCGATTCGATTTATTCATGCATGTAACCCCCGCTGGAAGCCTGTCAGGAGCCTGTAACATCCCCGTCTCGAGCCGGTTCAATTAACATACATATGATAAAAACAGAAACAGCGGAAAACTTAAACTTACGAAAATACGAGCTAACTTTTCTTTTTCTCTTTTAATGTTCATAAGGCGTTAACGAAAATCGGGCAGAGTAACCTCTGTAAATCGGATAACCGGGGATTTCCCAATCCCACTCATAAGAGTTCCTGATAGACAGTTTCAACAATATTTATATCCAGAAGTACCAGTCATGCAATTATAATCAGATACCCATCCATGGGCGCATGCAAAACTTGGCTCCGTGCCACTAATCTAACAGCATGCAATCCAAGACATAAGCATAACTGAATACTACATAATCATATCAACATGCCTGAATACAAAAATGTACATGCATCAAACTGAAGAACATGTACAGAACATATACAGGCCATATACAGAGTGAAAGATCAGACATAATGATCCCCAAAATAACTGAAATCTAAACTACATCAACACACTCCAAAAAAGGTAGTAGCCTATAGCCACTCAAAATCCGATCAGTCGAACGTCTCAGCCACGTGCCGCGTCTCTGCCTGCTGAGGGTTCACCGGCAGTCTGGGAACCTGAAATCATGTCCCCAAAGAGGGGTGAGATTACAAATCTCAATAAGCTCCAGGTTTATAGAGAATTCTCCATACCCCTGGCTCACTCCTGCATGAAAGTCAGATACAGAGTATACAGATACAACATATAGCAGATATCATAACTGAGCAGAACATATAATCATATCATAACAGAGACGTGCGCCGTCATTTCCAAGGGATGGCCCCAAACAGAAATAGAGTAACTCAGAGGTGTACACTGTCAATCTCAGGCAAAACCCAAGAAGACATCCGTGTACCAAAAGTCAATACATAAATCATATCATTATCATATCATCATATCATATCATATCATCAAATATGCACCTATACAGAGTGTCTACACAGTCATATAGTCCAACCATAGTCTACTAACTATGGTGGAGCACTCAAGTAGGAAAAGACTCCTTAAACATAGAGCTTACCTCTTGAAGCTTTATCGATCTGCTTACTTGTGACACAAGTTACTTTTTTTTTTTTCTTCAAGAGATTTCAATCTTTTTCAGTCCCTAGGCGCACCTAGAGAAAGAATCCAAAATACAAATCAATAAAATGTTATCATGCCTATATTTTCACAAGGCAACCATTTTCTCGCTTCATTTCGTTTCTTTATATTTTTGCCAATCATATGCCAATACACAAGTCTAGACCACCTTTACTCGTTAGCGTTCTTTAATTTAATCAAGTGTTCACTTGAGAATTTTCAACATAGTTCATGTCATTTTCTTTAAAAGACCGTGTTCCCACCCTTAGGGAATTAAGATCTTTTTCACCATTTTTCAAGCCATCTAACTTATTAACTCATCACTTTCATGCAAAAAAAAAAAACTACACATTTTATTAAATAAAATGTACCAAAATCCATTTCTTTAACTCCCCTAAAAATCAAAATCTCCAAGGAAATATGCAAAAGGGTTCTTTTCTTTTTAATTATTATTTCATAGCTTAATTATCAACTTAAACATGGATTTTCCCACTTTGGCCTTCTCACTAAATCCACCAAACTTCTACTCACTCCAACACATTATGCTCTCATAATACATCATCTAAAATTTTGCCCAATGCCCCCCATTCAACCCATCATGGCCGAACCTAGGGGATACCAAGGGGATTTTTCTTCATTTAACACAAGTTAATGTTTATCTTTTACACTATAACTTCCTATACAAAACAAACCATCATCAATTTCAAGTTTTATACTACTTTATGTCCCACCCACACATGCTCATAACTTTCAAAACATAAATCACAATAATAAAACCATAGGATTAGAGTTTTGTTACCTCTAATCAACTACCCAAAGCCTAGATGGCATTCACCAAGCAAAACTCCTTCAAAAATGCACTTTCTCCTCCTTGATGAATAGTGTCACGAAAATGGGGGGAGGAAGAACTCCTCACACACTCAACTATAGCTCAAATTGATCGGTGGAATGGATTCATTGGGTGGTTTCTAATCGATTTCATGTGGTGAGTCTTTGAATTTGGAGGATGATGATGTAGAAATCAAATAAATAAAATCCAAACCCTAAACCCCCCCATGAGAGCAGCCCCTGGACGAAGAGAAGAAGAAAGAAAACGTGAGGGAAGGGGATTTTAAAGTCTCTAAAGTTAACTTATTTTAACTGGGTAAAGATTTATCTATCTACACACCTCAATTCATTACCAAACTTTACCTAATGGACTATAATATTTTTATGCTAATATTTATAATTTTACTTTTTACTTTCGGGTAACTTTATTTACCCGCATTTTTACTCTTTAACTGTCATTTTAACTCATTTTTCACCAAAGGTGACTTTATTTCTTTTACTTCTAATTATTCTTCGATATTAAATCCACAATTACTAGTAAGGGCTATTATATTCACCCCACCTTTTAAGGATTTTGCCCACAAAATCAAACATAAGACATAGCACATACCTGACGTCAAACTCAGGATATTGTTGGAGAATTTCATTCTCCCGCTCCCAAGTAGCGTCCTCAGGAGTCAATCCTTCCCATTGTACCTTGATCATGGGAATAGTTCTGTTTCTCAATACTTTTTCATCTCGTGCTAGAACCTTCAACGGACCCACAACAAACTTCAAGTCTTTTCTTACTTCAATAACGTCCGGCTGAACAATGTGGGACGCATCAGGCACATATTTTCGAAGCTGACTGATGTGAAAAACACTATGTAGATTTGACAGATGTGGAGGTAAGGCAAGTTGGTACGCCACAGGTCCGACCCTCTTTATAATCTGGTAGGGCCCAATGAACCTAGGACTCAACTTCCTCACTCCTAGAGCACGCCCAACACCCGTAGTCGGAGACAAACGGATAAATACATGATCCCCGTCAGAAAATTCCAAGGGTCGGTGCTTTGCATCATAGTAACTCTTTTGGCGGCTCTGTGCTTTCTTCAATCGATCCTTAATCATCATAATTTGATCGGTAGTCTCTTGGACCATATCAGGCCCAAATAACTGCCTTTCACCAATTTCTGACCAACACGTAGGCGCCCTGCACCTACGGCCATACAAAGCTTCATAGGGAGCCATGCCCAAACTGGCATGATAACTATTATTATAGGAAAATTCCACCAGAGGAAGATACTTATCCCACGCATTTCCCTGTTCTAGGGCACAAGCCCTCAACATGTCCTCCAGGGTCTGAATAGTCCTCTCAGTCTGACCATCAGTCTGGGGGTGATAAGCCGTACTCAGTCTGAGCTGCGTACCAAATGCTTGTTGCACTGCATCCCAAAGTCGAGACGTGAATTTAGGGTCTCGATCACTAATGATACTTTCAGGAACACCATGAAGTTTCACAATCTCCCTTACATATAACCGAGCCAACTGCTCTGTAGAGAAACTCGTTTTGACTGGTATGAAATGTGCAGACTTTGTCAATCTGTCAACAACTACCCATATAGAATCAAAACCAGCTTGAGTTCTCGGTAATGCCACTACGAAATCCATTGAAATACTGACCCATTTCCATTCCGGAATATCCAAGGGCTGCAGTAATCCAGAAGGTCTCTGATGCTCAATCTTAACTTTCTGACAAGTCAAACACTTACTCACATACAGAGCAATATCTTTCTTCATTCCTGGCCACCAGAAATTTCTTTTCAAGTCTTGGTACATCTTAGTAGCACCAGGGTGGATAGTGTATTTACCCATATGGCCCTCAGCCAATACCTCTTCAACCATCTGACCTTTCGGAACAATGATCCGATCCTTATAAAACTTAAGACCGAATCCATCAGTGGACACGAAGTCCTGATCTTTCATAGACTGAATCTCTTTATCAAGCAATTGAGCTTCTTTGATCCTCTCGACTAAGGAGTTCTGGACTACCGTAGTAGTCAATAAATGCGGACTATCTTCTGTATTCACATGAATGCGGAGATCCCTGAATTTCTCAATCAAATTATACTCAGACATCATCAAATTGGCCATACCAATCGCCTTTCTACTTAAAGCATCAGCTACTACATTGGCTTTACCAGGGTGGTATTGCAATTCAAAATCATAATCCTTCAGAAATTCCATCCAGCGGCGTTGCCTCATATTCAACTCTTTCTGATCAAACAAATATTTCAAACTTTTGTGGTCACTGTAGACAATGAAATCGGCCCCGTATAGAAAATGTCGCCAGATTTTTAAAGCGAACACTACGGCTGCCAACTCAAGATCGTGGGTCGGATAGTTCTCCTCATGCGGTTTTAACTGCCGAGAAGCATAAGCGACCACCTGTTGATACTGCATTAAAACACAGCCTAACCCAAACTTAGAAGCATCACAATACACAACAAATTTACTTGTAGGATCCGGCAATATCAATACCGGGGCTGTAGTCAACTTCCTTTTTAGCTCTTGAAAGCTCTCTTCACATTCTTGGGTCCACACAAATGGGTTCCCTTTACGAGTTAACCGTGTCAAAGGTAGTACCATCCGTGAGAATCCTTCAATAAAACGTCTATAATACCCAGCCAAACCAAGAAAACTCCTGATCTCTGTAATATTTTTAGGACGTTCCCATTCTAACACTGCTTCAATCTTGCTCGGGTCCACTGCCACTCCTTCAGCCGAGATGACATGACCCAGAAATTGTATCTCAGAAAGCCAGAATTCACATTTTGACGGCTTAGCATACAACTGATGCTCTCTCAGAATTTGCAAAACAATCTTTAAATGCTCGGAATGCTCTTCTTTGCTCTTTGAATATATCAATATGTCATCAATAAAGACAACCACAAATTGATCCAGATAGGCTTTAAAGATCCGATTCATATAACTCATGAAAACGGCTGGTGCATTTGTAAGCCCAAAAGGAATAACCAAGTACTCATAGTGTCCATATCGGGACCTGAACGCTGTCTTCGGAACATCGTCCGGCTTTATCCGGATCTGATGATACCCGGACCGGAGATCAATCTTGGAGAACACAGTCGCACCCCGCAACTGATCCAACAAATCATCTATACGCGGCAAAGGATACTTGTTCTTAACAGTTACCTTGTTCAACTGCCGGTAATCCGTACATAACCTCATAGACCCATCCTTCTTCTTAACAAAGATTACCGGTGCTCCCCACGGAGACACACTCGGTCTGATAAAATTCTTCCTGGACAAGTCTTCAATTTGTTTCTTTAACTCAGATAATTCCAGAGGTGACATCCGGTATGGGGCCAAAGAGATCGGTCCCACGCCAGGCAATAAGTCAATGGAAAATTCTATTTCCCTCTTTGGAGGAAAGTGCGGAATTTCATCCGGAAAGACATCCTCAAACTCGGAGACAACCGGAATATTAGAAATTGGCTCCTTATTGACGCCCACCAGACCTCCTAACATAATAAATCCGAAATCTCCTTCCTTCAAGGCCTTTACAACCCGAAGTACAGACAAGTAAGGAGACTTCTCCTCATCATCATGAGACGAGACAGAAATGGTTTTACTGCAGCAGTCAATCTTCACACAATATTTAGACAACCAATCCATTCCCAAAATCAAATTTACAGATGCAAGATGTAGCATGATAAAATCAGCAGAATACTCCTTGCCTTCATACTTGAATTTCACATTTTCACAAACATATTTTTCATGAAATACCTTTCCCACAGCCGTAACAATACGCATAGGGGTTTTCATTATCGTCACAGGCAAATCAAATGCTTTCACTACATAATCAGCTACAAAAGAGTGTGTAGCACCAGAATCAAATAAGACACTAAGCATTTCATCTTTAATAGAAATCATACCTCGAACCAAACTAGTTAATCTCTCAGCCTCTGGCTGGGTCACTGCATATACACGGGCAACCGGGGGTGGCAGAGGAAGCGATGGCTCCTCTATCATCATAGGGGCCGGGGTAGCCTGAATTGCAGAAACCTGTCCCCCACCATAGGGGCAGTCCTTAATAAAATGCCCGGGTTGCCCACACTTATAACAAAGCCCTTTTTCTTTCCTGCAAACTCCTGCATGAGTTCTTCCACAGATAGTACATGGAGCAACAGGTTTAAAATTTCCGTGCTTGGAATTCCCAGTCTTCTTGAATTTACCATCAGATTGTTTCGCCTGCAAACCCTTTCCTTTTGCATTTCCGGTAGTATTTTTAGGACCGGAATTAGGAGCTGACTGATCCTTGTTCTTCCTTCTGTAATATTCTTGGACATTTTTACACTTTTTAACAAGTGCAGCAAAAGTATCAAACGAATCACCTGCCAGCTTTTCAGAAATATTATCATGTAGTCCTTTATGAAATTTAAAGATCAGATCATCCTCAGTAGGTGGTGCTCTTTGGAAATGAGAGTATTTGGCCAGTTTATTAAACTTGTTCAAGTATTCATCAATAGACATCTGACCCTGTCTCAGTTCTTCAAACTCACCCTTTTTCCTTAACCGGGCTTCTTCCGGAAAGTATTTCAGTAAAAAATGTCTTTCAAAGAAAGGCCAAGTGATAGCATAACCTTGGCATTCAAAAGACTGACGAGTGTTTCTCCACCAATCGGCTGCATCATTTTGCAGCATATAAGAAGCATACAATAATTTCTGATGATCATCACATTCCATGACAGTAAAAATACGCCCCAGTTCTTCCAACCACTGAATAGCGGCAATGAGGTCAATGCCTCCTTTATAATTTGGTGGTGCATGTTTCCGGAAGGCATTAAGCATTCTTTCTCTTTGTTCTCTGTTATTCACTGGTTGTGCCACACCACCCCTGTGACTAGACTCTTCATTGTTTCCTTCCCCCTCCACGACAATGGGATTATGGGGAGGAGGAATAGGCTGTGGCTGTGGCTGTGGCTGCTGCTGTGGACCTTGTCCACCCGCCCTCACCTCCGCGAGGAGTAACCTCATCATTTCAATATTCGCCGCACGGCTTGCTTCCATCATCTGTTGATTGGCCAACCTATTAGCCTCTATCAGATCTTGATTTGCTTTCATCATTACTTCCAGATCTCGCTGCCTAGCTGCAGCCATATTTTGCTGCATTTCAGTTAAGGCCCTTATAATTGGATCTGGCTGCGAAGTACCACCCCGCTGATTTACTCGGGGCCTGGCCAGATCTGCCAAAATTGGATCTGTCGGGTCATTCGGAGGATCCGGAGTCCTTCTCGGACGAACCATAATTCTGCATATTTCACACAAAGGAATGAGTTAGCTACGCTCACACTCAGTGATCAGACATGCATATCATAGGACTCCAAGAAAAGACTCAAGAACATAATGACCCGAACAGTTCATGCAATATTTCACAGGCTCTACTAGAGAAACTGCTCTGATACCATAAATGTAACATCCCCGTCTCGAGCCGGTTCAATTAACATACATATGATAAAAACAGAAACAGCGGAAAACTTAAACTTACGAAAATACGAGCTAACTTTTCTTTTTCTCTTTTAATGTTCATAAGGCGTTAACGAAAATCGGGCAGAGTAACCTCTGTAAATCGGATAACCGGGGATTTCCCAATCCCACTCATAAGAGTTCCTGATAGACAGTTTCAACAATATTTATATCCAGAAGTACCAGTCATGCAATTATAATCAGATACCCATCCATGGGCGCATGCAAAACTTGGCTCCGTGCCACTAATCTAACAGCATGCAATCCAAGACATAAGCATAACTGAATACTACATAATCATATCAACATGCCTGAATACAAAAATGTACATGCATCAAACTGAAGAACATGTACAGAACATATACAGGCCATATACAGAGTGAAAGATCAGACATAATGATCCCCAAAATAACTGAAATCTAAACTACATCAACACACTCCAAAAAAGGTAGTAGCCTACAGCCACTCAAAATCCGATCAGTCGAACGTCTCAGCCACGTGCCGCGTCTCTGCCTGCTGAGGGTTCACCGGCAGTCTGGGAACCTGAAATCATGTCCCCAAAGAGGGGTGAGATTACAAATCTCAATAAGCTCCAGGTTTATAGAGAATTCTCCATACCCCTGGCTCACTCCTGCATGAAAGTCAGATACAGAGTATACAGATACAACATATAGCAGATATCATAACTGAGCAGAACATATAATCATATCATAACAGAGACGTGCGCCGTCATTTCCAAGGGATGGCCCCAAACAGAAATAGAGTAACTCAGAGGTGTACACTGTCAATCTCAGGCAAAACCCAAGAAGACATCCGTGTACCAAAAGTCAATACCAAATCATATCAATACATAAATCATATCATTTCATATCATCAAATATCTCTATATGAATGCACCTATACAGAGTGTCTACACAGTCATATAGTTTATAAGGCCGAAATCCTTAAAGGAAGGCCTAAGGTGCTCTTTCTTTATCATTCCATTTCTTTTCCTTAACTTTGCAACTTGCACAAACATGCATATATATATTGTCCAATTAAATTTTGGAAAAAATCCCTCTATGGCACCTTATGGCCTAGCCTAAAGGCATGACACCCTAATATATTCTACTTTGTATTCTTCTATTCATTCATCACTTTTAGACTATTTCAACACATTGAAGCCTTTAACTACGTGGATTAAAACTTTTATACATCATTCCCTCATAACCATATGAAGGCCGAATCACAAGGGGACCCACACCATGGATTTTTTATTTTATTTTAAACATATACAAATACTTACTTCCGTTCCAATATAACACACCTTCGATAATCCATCATCAATCCAAGTGGTGAACTACTTTATTTCCCACTCAAATTCTGCTCACAATTTTTCACAACATAAATCAAAAGACTAAAATCATAGGGTTGGAGCTTTGTTACCTTCAAATAGACTACCCAAAGCCTCAAAGCCTTGGCCAAGAATTGCCATCAAAAGCTCCATTTTACCTTCTTGATGAATAGTGCCACGCAAAAGGGGAAGGAAATACTCTCACACAAGAAATGATAGCTCAAACTAATAGGTGGGATGGATTCATTGGACTTTTTCCTATGATTTACATGTGTGGAATCATGCTTTTTGATGGCCAAATGAGTGAGAATGGGAGGAAGAAAGAAATGAACCCTAGCCTTCTTCTCCTTGATGCAGCCACGGGCTTGGGAGGGATGAGGGGAGAGAGAGAAAAAAAGAAGGGAACATCACGTATAAAGAAGGAGAAATAAGGATTTCACTGTGTGTAAAATTTAAGTTATTTAACTGGGTAAAAGTTTATCTATCTACACACCTCCATTTATTACCAAACTTTACATAATAGATTAGATACTTTTTCTAGTCATATTTTTAACTTTACTTTTATTTTTCGGGTAACTTTGTTTACCCGCATTATAGACTAAACTGTCATTTTAACTCCTTTTTCACCAAACAGGGTCACTCATTCCTTTTCTTTTAATTATTCTTGAATATTAAATCCCCAATTACTAGTGAGGGTTATTAGACAAACGGAATTAAACAAACTAACTACGAACCATCCTTGGGGCAGAAATGTTGCACTTCATATCCTTATCAACAAGGTGAAAATAGAGCAATAA
>JAVKPL010004591.1:0-177500 GCA_032173675.1 Gastrolobium villosum
TACAATACACCACATGGTTGGCCAATGTGGTGATGGTCAAAAAGCCAAATGGCAAATGGAGGGTTTGCACCGACTATACAGACCTAAACAAAGTTTGCCCCAAGGACTCATACCCAATGCCCAATATAGACCAGCTGGTCGACAACTCGGCTGGTTTTCAACTCTTGTCCTTCATGGACGCATATTCGGGATACAACCAGATCCCAATGTATCCTGAGGACCAGGAGAAAACTGCCTTCATTGCTGAAAAGGCGAACTATTGCTACAACGTGATGCCATTTGGCCTAAAAAATTCAGGAGCCACGTACCAAAGAATGATGAACAAGATTTTTGAAGATCAGCTGGGAAAGAATGTTGAGGTCTACATTGATGATATGATTGTCAAATCTTTTTGTGCGGCAATGCACATTAAGGATTTGGAACAAACTTTTAACAAACTCAGAACCTACAGCATACGCCTTAACCCGGCCAAATGCGCATTTGGCGTCCCAGCAGGCAAATTCTTGGGGTTCATGTTAACTCACCGGGGAATCGAAGCAAATCCTGAAAAGTGTAGAGCAATTCTGGATATGAAGGAGCCCCAAAATAAAAAAGAAGTACAACAACTAACGGGCAGAATCGCGGCATTAACGCGTTTTCTTCCCAAGTCGGCGGAAAAGGCCCTCCCATTCTTCAAACTACTAAAAAAGGAAGCAACAGCGGATTGGAACCCGGAATGCCAACAGGCATTCGCTAAATTGAAGCAATGCTTATCAACCCCACCGATATTGACCAAACCCGAGTTAGGAGACATTTTGACCTTATATTTAGCTGTGGGTGAGGAAGCAGTAAGTGCAGTCTTAATCAAGGAAACAGAGGAAGACCAGAAGCCAATTTACTTCATTAGCAGGGCGCTGCAAGGAGCCGAATTACGATATCAAAAGTTGGAAAAAGTAGCATATGCATTGCTAATTACAGCAAGGAGATTACGACCCTACTTCCAGGGACATCAGATCCGAGTCCGCACCGACCAGCCGGTCAGACAGGTGTTGCATAAACCAGACTTGGCAGGAAGGATGGCAAGTTGGGCAATTGAGCTAAGTGAATTCGACATTAGTTATGAAAGTCGGAAGGCTATTAAGTCACAAGCTTTGGCCGACTTCATAATGGAAATGACGTCATCGCACCAGGAACAACACCAAACCGGCAGAACGTGGAAAGTCTTTGTTGATGGATCTTCTAACCAAAAGGGGAGTGGTGCTGGTATCATTCTCGAAAGCCCAGACGGAATCACCATAGAGCACTCGCTAAAGTTAAACTTTCCAACGTCAAATAATCAAGCTGAGTATGAGGCTCTAATAGCTGGGTTATCCCAGGTTAAAGATCACGGAGCCATTCACGTGATGGTGTACACTGATTCCCAGTTAGTCGCATCACAAATAGATGGCAAATACCAAGCAAAAGGACCTTTGATGGTAAAATACTTGCAGAAAGTAAGAGAATTGATGGCCAACTTCAACACAGCCCAGGTCAAGCACATACCTCGGGAAGAAAATGGCCGAGCTGATATATTATCCAAACTGGCCAGTACAAAAAATCCAGGAAACCACAGGACGGTAATACAGCAAAATATGCCCAACCCGAGTTGCGTCATGATGATCACCGCTAAGACAGATTGGCGGCACCCTATCATCGAGTACCTGGAACAAGGTACGAAACCAGAGGACATTCTGGAATCTCGGAAACTCATTCGAGATGCGACGCACTATACAGTGGTGGATGATCAGTTGTTTCGGAAAGGTTTGCATACCCCAATGCTAAAATGTCTTGGTTATGAAGATGTTGATTACGTATTATCAGAAATCCATGAAGGCATCAACGGGCATCATATGGGTGGCAAAGCACTAGCGCGAAAAGCGCTGCGGGCTGGATATTACTGGCCAACTATGGAGAGGGATGCAAAAGAGCATGTGAAAAAATGCGACAGCTGTCAAAAACATGCCAAGCATATCCTCTCCCCACCAGAAGAAATGAGTTACATATCCTCTCCTTGGCCATTCTTCAAATGGGGAATGGACCTCTTAGGACCATTCAAACCGGCTGAAGGACAACTAAGGTGGTTAATTGTGGCAGTAGATTATTTCACAAAATGGATAGAAGCTGAACCAGTAGCTACTATCACCTCTGCCAGAATCCGGAAATTTTTCGAGAAAAGCATAATTTCCAGGTTCGGGATACCAGCTGAATTGGTAACAGACAATGGAACCCAGTTTACGGACAAAGGCTTCCAACAATTGATGCAGGACTTTCACGTCAAGCACCGCTTCGCTTCCGTCGAACACCCACAGTCGAATGGACAGGCTGAGGCAGCTAACAAGATAATTATGGAAGGACTTAGGAAACGTATGAACGACGCCCAAGGAAGCTGGGTCCAACAGTTACATTTCGTTCTGTGGGGATACAGAACCAGTACCCAGACTTCAACAGGAGAAACTCCTTTCAGATTGACATATGGTTGTGAGGCTATGATTCCAGTTGAAGTCGGAGAAGCCTCTTGGAGGCGGATGAATGGTATAAAGCAAGGCGAGCAGCAAAACAGCAAAATGCTCACCACCGAGTTAGATCTCATTGAGGAAACTCGTATTCTAGCTCATTGTCGAGACATCACGGCCAAACAACAGATGGCGGCCAAGCATGATAAAAAGGTACGACCTAGAAGCTTTGAGATCAATGATTTAGTTCTCAGAAGGGCAGACGTCGGTAACCGCAACGCAAAAGAAGGCAAGCTAGCAGCTAATTGGGATGGTCCACCGAGTTAGAAGCAAACTCGGAAAAGGAGCATATGTCCTCGAAACAATTGAGGGCAAACCAATTAAAAGAACATGGAACGCGGACAAACTCAAGACATATTATAGTTGAACAATTCTCATCTATTATATAATAAAAGTTATCCTCTACTAGGGACTTTGTTTTAAAGCCAAATATGCTGGCATCTTTATATTACTCGAACAATTAAATAAATGAGGATTTATTTCTTATTTAAGATCTACTCCTATTTGTTATTGATGTCGAATTCTCACCAAGTCAGGAGATGCAATCTGCTAACGATGACCCTGATCAGGTCAAAGTTACCTTTCACCCTTTGCTTACAGAAGGGGAGGGGTAGGTGTTACGATTGCTTCTGCCTTGGAAAGCTTCACATAGACGTTTTTGATCTATGTATATGCCGGTTTAGTTTGCATAACAAACCCAACAAAATGCGTCATAAATAAAATGACAAAATCGGAATCCGTCAAAAATGCTCCAACCTTGGCCAGGTTGTTTAAACAAAAATAGCTGACGAAAGTCAAAAGCTAAAAATATTATATAAAACTGGATGCACATTCGTACATGTTCATTACAGGAAAGACTTAAGAAGTCTAGAAATCAAATTTACAAAAATTAGGAAGAAGGGGGGGGACACGTGTTGACCTCTTTGCCCTTCTCTTCCACAGAGCGATCCTCACTGGGGTTGGCCGAGTCACAAGGTGGAGACTCTGGAGGACATCCAACGATAGCACCATCGCTCACATAGGCTTGCGGATGGATGCCACGTATGGAGAACTGCAACCCGGGATTCACAACCCGCAATTGGCTAAGGGCATTCTCAAACGAACCCGTTATGGCCTTTTCGAGTTCCCCCCTATAAGCTTGGGCAAGGGACTCGGATTCCTCCAGCTTCGCCTCCAGATTTTCAAAATTCTGCTTAATAGCTGTCAACGACTTATGATTAAAGTCATGCACAGTCTTAAGGTCCTTGAAATCCTTCTGGGCCTTGGCCAAAGCTTCCCTGGTGGAAGAGAGATCCTCCGTCAGCTTCCCTCCTTCCGTCTTCTCCTTCGTCAGCGCATCTTTGACCTCTTTTAACTCGGTCAGGAGCTTCGACTTCTCTGCCAGGAGCTTCGATTTCTCTCCTTGGCAAGCAGCCAAGTCGTTGTAGGTCTGAAGATAGTTTTTCTTCAGAGACAGCAAAGGTCGGACCATACCCGACATCTTCATACACCCAACCTCCATATCTTCCAGCTCTTTGATTTGCGCAGCTGTGAAGGGAGAAGAGTTGAAAAATATCTCTGGCGGGCAGATGGCTTCGCGGAGAGGAGTGGTGAGACCGGATTTCCACAACACGTGTTTGGAAATCCCAGCAGAAGGAGGGGGCATGATGACAGCTGGGGCCACCGCTGGAGCATCCGGAATGCTCTTATCCGGTTTTCCCTTGGGCTTCTCCACAGTCTTGGGCTTTTCAGCAGCAGGTTTCTTAGGCTGCTCATCGACAGCCTTCCGCTTTTTGCTAGGCGGATCTGCAGCTTTGACAGCAGCTTTGGCAGTAGCACCTCGACCCAAAACGGATAACCAACTAGGTTGGTCAGTTTTCTTACTGGTTTGATCCTCTTGAGCCTGACCCACCATATCTGGAACTAAAAAACAAGTGTTAGGTACGGCAGCAAAAAATTTCAGGAGAAAATTAAAATGCAAAAATGAACATACTTAATTCCAGGTCAAGCTCCTCTTGAGATTTGTAAATCAACGAGGCAACACTGGCAGGCTGTCGGGTTCGCAGGTAACTCCCAATAGCGATAGCCGTGTTGATATCCGAAGGGCTCAACTCGGATTCATTAAAACGGTAACTTGCGGGGGGAAACCGGAAGTGATCAAATGACCAGCATAAAGGGAACTTTCCCTCTACATCCTCAGTCCCGCAGTTATTAAGAAACCACACCTCCTTTTCAGGATGGGAGGAAACTTTGAAAAACTGATCCTTAAAATGCTTAAAGGAGTCAGTATAAACTCGGAATAACCTGCGGCCTGGGACTCCGCGGACGGTAACCCATCCCTTCCGTTCAGGAGGTTCGCGACCAGTGCGGCAGGATACAACTTGGAAAAAATAGAAAAAGACACAAACTGACGGGACAAGCGTCAGATACGCGCAAAAACGTTCAAAAGCTTTTACAAAACCCCAGCCATTGGGGTGGAGTTGAGTGGGACATATGTGCAAATGATTAAGAATTTCCATCTGAAACTCGGTCAGAGGAAATCGAACACCGAGTTGTGTTATCACATCTCGATAAAAAAAGAAAGAGCAGGGCTCATTCTCTGCCCCTCCAGAACACACGGGTTCATCTTCGGAGGGCGGGCAAATATCATAATTTTCCAGTTGCCCAACAGGAAGACCAGCCACGTCATCAGAATTCATTCCAGACGTGGTATTTAAAACCTCATATGTTACCCAGGGGAATTGAGCAACTAGAGAGGAAGGGGGAGACTCGAAACACGACTCGCTCGAACCCGACTCATCTACATCTTCAGGGACACATGCCATTAAAACCTAGAAATGAAAAGCAAACAAAAAGGGGATCAGAAAAGGATGGATATACCTGAAATAAAAGTGCTATCAGATGAATCACTAGATGACGACGAGGACAGGTCAGAAATTGTGATTGGTTCATTAACTCGCCCGGATAAAGGAGTAGGAACTGGAATGCTCCCATGACGACAACTATCAAGGGTAGATTCTGCTAAAGAGCTACATCCTTGCTGGACGAGTTGAGAGCTCAGGTAAACACAGGAAAAACAAGGGCCATCTTGGGGAACAGGAAGAGAAGGGCGAGAATTCCCAAGGCCAGAACTCGTAAATCTGGGACTTTCTGATAAAGGAAGGGAAGGATTGGGCGATGGAACCCGGATAGAATATGGAACCCGGGATTTGGAGGATACACGGTCTCTTCGACCACGGTCTCCTCGACCACCTTTGCGAGGTTTCGAACCACGGTGCCCACGAACCATGGCTTGCCGTTCCTCCTCTGCGGTCCTGGGAATCCCCCAAAGCCAGTAACGGGCACCAGGAGGAATTCGTTCTAACAAATTGGAGTTCACGTCAACCTCCTGGACGCACCGCAAAACAGGGAAGGAGGTTTTCTTCCTTCCCATTTTTTGTTAAGAAAATTAAGGTCAGAAGAAATTGCTTCTTTAACAGGAAATCACGTTTCAGGAAAGCGAGGAAGATGTTAAAGCTACGAAGAGAAAGAAAATGCAAGCAGAAGTAAACAAACACAAAATACCTGATTATGGAAATGCAAATAGATGAAAGGTGCAGCAAATGAAATCACCGTAAACAGCAGGAGCTTAGAAACGATGGCTGAGCAAATGACAAAGGAATATGACAAAGAAAAATAGAAACTGCAGAATAAAAAGAGCACCACAGGAAGGCCAAGGAGCAGGGATAATATGGTCATTCCAAACACATAGTGGTTTACAAATGCCAAAAACCGCGCGTAACGGGCAAAACAACGTGGGAGTGCTAAAGGCGCAGCCACCCCATCGCCGCAAAAGGCAATGATTCGACACACTAAAATGATGACACTCATAAATGCGCACGATAAACAAGACTGCAGGAAGTAGCTGCAGCACGCAAAGGCACGCGAGCCATGACATGTGGCCAGACGTGCATAAAAGAGAGAGATTGACCGAGATCTGAAAAAGAGCCACGAACAAGCGTAATCGACAAGCCATTCCGGGTTATATCACCCGCATTCTCAGACATCCAGGCAACCCGAAATATCGGATAACCTGGCTGGGGGGCAACTGTTATGGATCTGTACCATGTACCCGGGCTAAATGCCCATATAAGTCGGCTCACTTCAGGAACCCGGTAAGAAGGCCCAAACCGAACGAGCCCATCTCCTCAACCCGGAATGCCCCAACGAATATTCCCTATTCAAATATCTGAAACGGGCTGTAGTTATGAAGACGTGATGGCATTATGTAACCTCTAATAACGGCCGACAAAGCATTGATGATCCCACGTCACTACAGCTCAGCTACACCAATTCAAATCGGAGGCAGCCCCTATAAATAGGAGGGCTCCTCGACAGAACAAGACACCTGATTTTCAATACACACAACACACTATCATTATATTCATATACTTTGCAGTGATCAAGCAAGGCATAGGGATATCTCTTCCATAGATACCCCTGGTCAAGGCTATACGATCCAAAGCGATCAATCAACCTAACAAAGGTTGAACATCTCTGTCCACAGGACAGAAAAAAAGTCGACGAGATTTTCTTTCCAAATATTTTTATGTTAGAAATGTTTTTAAAGTAAAGATAGAAACATCACGAATTGAATATTTGTTGAATTTATATTTTAAACACGAAATCAATAATGATTTGTCTTATATAAGAAAGTTGATGTCAATTATTACGAGAGAAGAGATCAGTTGCCAGCAATAATTTAAGAGATATCACATAATAATTAATGTTATTACCCCATTAAGAATAGGATTATCAAGGTGTTATCGGGTCTGTTGTGCCTAAATTAGAAAGTATTCATTCACTATAGCATAAGAGCATGTTCCTTCATGTCAAATTAATTTGCTTTTTTCCTGTACCAAAAAAAAAAAATTAATTTGCTTTTTTAAATAATACAGATGTAAAATAATCTGAACCATGATAGTTTAGTTGGTGTCAAAAAATTAAGTAGAGAAAAATATGTGTTCAATCATTTCCAATATTATTTTTTGAGAAAGATTTAAAATCTCAATCCCAAGACCCATTGAAATATTTAAAAAAATTTAAAATAATATCATTCAATATGCATGAAAAAATATAAAAAGTGGTAAAGATTTTTGTTTCCGTCGATCCACTACTCTGTCCAGTTCAGAATCGTATTTCTCTTCCATTCCGAACCTCCCAACGAACTCATTTTAAATATAAAATATAAATATGGGTAAAATGTGTATCATTTAAAAGGATGTAAAGTGTCATTCTAAAAGAGAGAAAGAGATAGATAAAGTAGGTGAGAGAGTTCACAAAAAAATAAAAGGGTGGGTCCCACTTCTTTGTGAGAGTGAAAGAATATAAGTTGTGTTATTTAAAAGGATAAACACTTTTTCATATAGATATATGTAAATCTATATTTTATATTTAAAATTTCACAAAGAATGTTTAATTATAGTACCATTCAATATGTATGAATTTTTTTATTTTTTTATTTAAAAAAAGTGGTAAAGTAACATGCCAATTTCTTCTCTTCTCTGTCTCGGAACCAAAACTATTCTTCTGTATCTGTTAGCCGTTAAGTTTCAGTTTCCTCACCATTTTTTTCACAACGTTAACAATTCAATTCTCTTTTGACTCACTCCAAAATATTACTGCTACTACTATTCAATTCAAAACCCTAAATAAACAAATCTTCCACCCACCCCATTGACCTTCTTCTCTCAAAGGTTTCGCCTTGGTCCTCACGTTTTCCCCATTACCACCCTTCTACCAAATTTTCTCTATTTCTACAATGTTTCTCCATTGCTCTCAATGATGGATTCTCCCTCTTTTTCTTCCTCCTCCTCTGAGTTCGCTTCCATTGCCATCGCCGATCAGGTACCACACAATTCACTCTTTTTTACCCTCTTAAAACTTTTCTCTACTTTTTTTTCTTCTTCATCATTTTGATTAGTTTTGTTCTTCTATCTGGGTACCCAATTACTCTCTAACATCGCAAAAAAAAAAAAAAAATCTGTTTTTGTTTATCCGGGTACATCCCCATTTACTCTGATATGGCAAAAGACTATAAATTTTCGTTATCCTTTTCACTGGTTTTCAATTGTACCCTCTAATGGCGAAAACATTATCTATTATCAGTATTTTCCCGGATTTTGTTTTACGTGGTCGTTTTCAATTCTGTTGAAGAGTGAGAAATGAATTCGGTTGCTTTTGGTGTGGTAGTAGAATGGAGCCCGAAGTCGGAGAAGTGGAAGCGCCAGCGAAGTCGCGGTTGCGGCAGAGTCGCGGCGGCGGTGGCACGACGTTTTCTGGTTAGGAATATTCGTAATCCATTTGATTGGCCTGGGATTTCTTCTGGGGGTTCTTGGCCTCAATAGGTTTGAGAAAGAGAATAGACTTAACATTGATAAGTACACCTCTCGGTTTTCTGAGAATGAAGCTGGGTTGACCGAGACTTACTGGCCCCTCTATGCTGCTGCTGGTGGAGTTGGCACTGTTCTTGGATGGAGTTGGTTGTTGTTGTTGGGTTCCCAAGCTACTCATATGATGAAGGTGTCTATTCACATCCTCACCACTTATCTTGCTGTGATCAGTGTTTTGTGTTTCTGGGCTAAGCAGTTTTTCTGGGGTGTTGCTTTTGCTATTGGAGCTGTTCTGCAGTTCTTGTATGTCATCTCGGTCATAGACAGGTATTGGCCTGATATTATCCTTTACTTGTTTTATGTTTGATTCGATTTGAGTTGTTTCCTCATGACTGATTCGGTTGCATATAAAGTGTGTCATATCGGTCATAAACAGGCGTTGACTTGAATTTTAGCATGAATATGAATATTTGGACAGTATTTTTGTATCATAGTATCTCAGTTATTCAGGTATATATTCACCGTCCTTTATGAACTAAAAAAATGTTTTTTTCTCATAGCAGCAAGTTTGTCTAAAAGTCAATAATGCACCCGCCCATACAGGTTAAGTTTTCTTCTTTGCCTTATAAGGTAAAGTGGTTGAGTATATATTTTGCATCAAAGTCCAAAGGTAGATACTCTTGTTTGTACGATAATATCACAGTTATACAATGTCTAGTTTGAATATATTCAATGGCGGAGCCAAATCTAGCTAGTGCCAAAAGATTCAATTAATAAAATTTAGCTAGTATCAATGCTGTATTATTTTTATAAACCTAACCAATATTAAGATTATATCATAATTTTTAAAGAAGATATATAGCATTTTTAAAATTAGCTGGTGCAAGGCATCATAAGTGGCTCCGCCACTGAATATATTCTCTCTTTTCTTTTCCATCCAATCCCTACAATTTCAACAGTCTCCATTTCCTAAAATGCAAATAAACTGTTGTTTACCAAGATTTCCCCCCGTACAATTTACACTTTATTGTATTCACAGATTAATGTTGCAAGTTTCTAATTTTGTAGTTTAGTACTTTAGTTCCTTCATCTGCTTCTTTTTTCCTTTTTGTATAATTAATTGTCTATAAGATGGTTCCTTGTGGCTTCTTTTCTTCTCCAGACTTCCATTTACGATGTTGGTTCTGCAAAAAGCTGTGAAGATGGTTTGGAGTCTTCCCGAGGTTATGAGAGTGGCATATGCGTTCATGCTTGTTGTGCTTTTGTGGATGGCCTTATGGTCATTTGGAGCAGCTGGTGTCGTGGCTTCAAGCATGGGTGATGGTGGACGCTGGTGGCTTCTTGTGGTGAGCTGGCAAGTTTTGCTCTTTATTCTATCTGTTCTTGTTGGGACTGGTTATGGCAGCAGATTACTTGAGCTTTCTTCATCGGATTACACTGATGTTTCAATCCATGTTTACAGGTTCTCTCTGTAAGTTTATTTTGGACAGGTGCAGTACTGTGTAATACTGTGCATGTTATAGTGTCTGGGATGGTGTTTCTTGTTCTTTTCCATGGTGGTAGAGAGGCAGCATCAATTCCTGCTAACTCCTTAAAAAAATCTCTGCAGTATGCTTTAACAACATCTTTTGGCAGCATTTGTTATGGCTCATTATTTACTGCTGCTATTAGGACTCTGCGGTGGGAGGTAACCAATCATTTGCTTTTTGTGACCAATTTGAAATTCATTTCTTTTATTAATGGAGGCTTTTCTTTTACCAAAGTTTTTACTTGTCATTCAGATACGGGGATTTCGGTCAAAGATTGGCAACAATGAATGTTTGCTTTGCTGTGTTGATTTCCTTTTCCAGCTTGTGGAGACTCTTGTTCGTTTTTTTAACAAGTATGCCTATGTTCAGGTATAGTTCTGTCTGTGTCCATATCAGTAACCAGCCCTCTATATGATGGAAACTGCTTGTTCTACATGACAATCAAATTCAACAGATTGTGGATTTTTATTTAGTTTAACTACTGATAATAGTAAAGAATGAATATGTGAAAATGCCTGGGGTGAGGTTCTTTGCTTCCTCTTATTTGATTTCAGCTATTTGTAGTTTGATGCATGGATTTTTATTTTATTTTATTTTCATTATAGCCCCTTCTACTGATTCGCGGTGCATCTTTAGTTCCGCCCTCCCCTAATAGTTTGAACTTAATATTTGATCTGAGGAGTGAGGCTGGTTGAATATCTTAAAGGCAGGTGCCTTTTTTCTCTTTTGGGGTTGTAAAGAAGGTCCTATGGGAGTACGGGAGTGCAAAATAACCAAAAAATTGGGTAGAATCATGAACTGAAAAACCATTTTTAAAGAACCAGTTCATGAATCGAACTGGTTTTTAGAACCGGTTTAAGAACCGAACTGGTTTAAGAACTGAACCGTTTCCGAACTGAACCGAGTCATTTTCAAACCGAACCAAATTAATTTTTATTACTTTATTTTTTAATTTTTTTTCTTTTCAAAAGAGGGTCGACCCGAACCTGTTCCGAACCGAACCACTTACGAACTGAACCGAACCAGTTTTGAACCGAACCGAACCACTTTCGAATCGAACCATTTAAACCAATTCGGTTCGATTTTTCAAAAAATCCAGTTCTATTCGACCCATGCACATCACTATATGGGAGAGGTAAACTAAGGGATTGTTGAGACTAACTGGGGATCAAATGCTGCTTCGAGTAATTGAAATGTAGCTTATAGGCAACTTGTGTTGACGTTTGTTGAATGTATTGGTTCTTGGAAAACTTACCCTGAAATGGTTCATGATCATGTCCCTTACAGATTGCTGTTTATGGTAAAAGCTTTAACCGTTCGGCTAGAGATGCCTGGGAGTTATTCCAGTCAACTGGAGTTGAAGCACTTGTGGCCTATGATTGTTCAGGTGCTGTCCTGCTAATGGGCACCGTTTTTGGTGGGCTCATAACTGGAACTTGCTCTGGTATATGGGCATGGGTTAAATGGAGTGACAGAGTTATTATGATTGGGTCCACGTCCATGCTCATGGGGATGGTACTGGTAAGTTTACAATTACAACCTCACGTTGTGAATTATTATGATTGGGTCCACGTCCATGCTTCTTGTACTTTTTTATTTTCTAAAATTGGTGAGTAACACTGAATTATTATGAATAAACCAGTTGTGACTGATTGGGTTGTATAAGTATAATTGCTTCAGTCCTGTGGGCTTGTTGACTTTTTTGTTGCATTAGATATGTAAAACCATTAATATAAAACCCTTCTAAAATTGGTGAGTAAGGGTCTTTTGAATTATTTATATTATATTGGGTTGTATCAGTATAATTGCTTCAGTCCTGTGGACTTTTCCATAAATCAAAAAGGCTTAATGACGGCATGCCTTGCTTACCATTTCCCTGTTCTACGTTTTTTACTTTGAAAATATTCAAGCTGTACATTGTTGAATATGTATTTTTTTTTCATTTTTTATTTTTTTTCTGTATAGCCAAATGATGACATGCCTTGCGTATTATTTTCCTATTGTATGTTGACTGTGAAAATCAGTGAAGCTGTATATTGTTGAATACGTGATTTTAGATGAAATAAGTAATTTTCAGGTTGGGTTGGCAATGGTTGTGGTGGAAAGTGCTGTTACATCCATATATATTTGCTATGCAGAAGACCCCTTATTGATTCATAGATGGGACCCTGAATTTTTCAACCAGATGTCAGAGACACTACATCAGCGACTTCAACATAGGAGTGCTAGAGCTAGGGAAGTTTTAACGCAAAATCGATTCGATGACCGTATACGAGAAAACGCCTCTATTTGAGGAATTACATTGTTTTGTACTACTACAGATTATTTATCCATTATATATAAAGGAAAAAAATGTGTATCTTTTTTTAGGACACAAAGTTGTTTCATAAGAAAAAGAGATAAATAATGAAAATAAGGGAAAAGTTTTAAAGATGTGGATCCCACCCTCTTTGTGAGAGTGAAATGACGTATGTCATTTAAATCATATCCATAGCATATTTTTCCTTTTTGTCTCGTCGTTTTAACGGGGTAATTTTCATATTTCGAGTTAAATTAATGGGTAGTGTGTATCATTTTTAAGGATGTAAAGTTGTGTCATTTTAAGAAAGAAAAAGAGATAAATAAAAGAGGAGAGAGTTGACAAAAAATAAATAAAGGTATGGGTCCCGCCTCTTTGTGAGAGTGAAATGATATAAGTTGTGTCATATAAAAGTAGAGGTTGTAATATGAGTTGAGTCCGGCGGGTCAACCCGCCAAATCGGGAGGGTTGGGTTGAGGTTTTCAACCCACCAACCCACTCAACCCGACCCGCCTAGAAGTGGGTCAAAACGGGTTCAACCCGCCGGTTATAATTTTTTATTTTTATTTTTACAATTAGTTAGTATTTCATTACTCCTTATATTTTTGTGATATCCAAAAAAAAATTTTATCTTAATACTTCCTAAAAAAAATAAAGAATGACAATTCTATTTATGAGAAATGTTATCTATATACAAGTTCCTAAAAAATGTTTGACAAATATTAGTATACATTTAAGATTGAGACTAAAAAAATATAGAAATGTGTGAAATAAAATAAAATAATATTAGAAAAATTTATAAAATATAATTTATTTTTGAGTTTTAATTAATTCTTTTTAATTGGCGGGTTGGTGGATTGATCCGTCAATTTGCCAACTCACCATAAAACGGGATGAATTTATTTTTTCAACCCATATTTTTTTTACGGGTCACCCCGGCTCGCCCCATTTTGACAGTTGGTGGCGGGGCAGATGGGGGGTTAACTCAAATTGTCACCGCTTCGTGGTCTTTTTTATATCAGACAATGGGAGAAGAGAAGTACATTGGAATGTTTTGAAGGGCCTTCATGTGCGCGAATGAATCGAATATGGGAAATAATTTTTTTATGTCGTAGGAAAATATTTATCTTATAAACAATAGTGTAAGTGTGGCTATCGGCCATGTTGGAGAGAAAAGAAGAAGAAGTGGGATCCACGTAGCTTTTGTGTGTGTAGAAAATTTTGAAGGGCCTTCATGTGCGCGAAGAGAAGTACATTGGAATGTTTTGAAGGGCCTTCATGTGCGCGAATGAATCGAATATGGGAAATAATATTTTTATGTCGTAGGAAAATATTTATCTTATAAACAATAGTGTAAGTGGGACCCATAAGTAAGAGGAGAGAAAAAGAAGAAGAAGTGGGATCCACGTAGCTTTTGTGTGTGTAAGAAATTTAATTATCTTATGTAAAAGGAAATAAATATAACCCATTGAATGTATAGACCAAATGAACAGTTCCTTTTATTTTCGGCCCCAAATATTAAAGAATAGTTACATTATTGAGATTGGTGTGAAAATTCCTATTCCATAATTAACATTTTCTTAAGTATATATAAATTTTGTAATCATTGGATATTTTAATTTTGATATATTATTAGTGAAAAAATGTTTTACACTTACATTTAATGATGCAGCATTACACCATTGAATGGATTTGATATGTCATCTAATTGTTGGTGATTGAACTTTTTTTTTTATGTAAATAAAAAGGGCAAAGCCCCAAACAATCTCAAATGAAAACAATACGGCATAGTGTGTTAGTAGAAACTAGGATTGAAAGTACAACGATAAAAAAGGAAATTGGAGAGTCAGTCCGCGTACTTTACAAGTTTAAATACGAACTAGGATCACCTCTCAACTTTTTGACATGTATTGAATGGTGCAGCTTGTAATAGTTAAAAGTGACTGTTTGAATTTCAAGATTGAAAATTATATCATTGAAGAAGTATTTTTGGGAAAACCTTTGACCTCTGTACCAACACCTAGATGGAATTGCAAAATCAATGTTCAAATCTCCAAAAAAAAAAAAAAAAAAAAAAAAAAAATCACCCTGGAGTTGTATAATTTTATTTGGTGAGTAAAGTAATTGCATTTGTTGAATTGTTTTCCAAAATCATGGACTTCCAAGTTCCAACCTTTAATGAATGAGGAATCAATGTAAGAATTAGTAAGTATCTTGTGAGTATATTTTTAAATAAAAAATTATAAATTCAAGATATTAAAATTAGAAATGGATTATGTGCAATTAGTTTAAGATAAAATTTTTAAAATAAATATTAAAAAATTAAATAAAAATATATAGAATAAAAAAATGAATTTAAAATGTAAAAAAGAAGAATAGAAAATTAATCAGTTTTAAGAGGGTAATTTTTTTCAAATTAATCAGTTTTAAGAGGGTAATATTTTTCTCTATCTCTACATACATACTGAAATTTAAAATTTGATCACTTTTAAGAGAGTAAATTTTATATGCAGGCGGATGTATAAAAGCTATACATATACAAGGCATCCAAATTAAAATCAGTTGTAAGA
The DNA here is from genome assembly GCA_032173675.1 of Gastrolobium villosum. NCBI lineage: Eukaryota > Viridiplantae > Streptophyta > Magnoliopsida > Fabales > Fabaceae > Gastrolobium > Gastrolobium villosum. The sequence goes on from JAVKPL010004591.1 coordinate 15,280, forward strand.
TGATGTTTATATACACATCCACGCCAGAATGTACTTATGATTATTGAATATTGATTATGCAATTAGTTTTTTGGCAAATTTTACAATATATAACTTTATTTAAAATAATATAAATTTGACTCAATAAAAAATTGAATATTTGATAATGATACTTAACTGTTAAAAATGTACAATAGTTTAAAAATGTAAAATGTGCCAGACTATTTTTCATGAAAATTCACTATATATAAACTCGTGATTACATGAGGTAATATTTCATTTACAAAAGTATTACTGCACAGAGCTCTCAAAAAAAAAAAAATTGTGAGTTTTGCTAACCAAGAAAAAAGCAGAAGAGAATTTTATTATTTGGTGAGAAGTTTTTGAGAATTTTATCTGTACATATTATTTCTTTTTCTCAACCAACAGAACACCTCCAAACACCGCCAAGTTCAACTGACACTGATCAAAATAAATAAATAGAAGGCCAAACGATAACCGGGGGTTCAACATTAAAATAAAAAAATAAAAAAATCATGCTCTCATGCAATACGAGAGTAAAAAATTTTCCTACATAAATTCATTTTTCATGCCAATTAATTATTTTTTTCTTTTCTAGTATAAAATGTGGGACCCACATTTAATTTATCTCTATCTTTTGTTCTCTCATATTTTAATATAACATAAGAAAACATGCACCTTATAAAAAATGTGAGAAATAAAAGTACTGTTTATACACTAATGCTCAACGAACCATAGATTATTGATGGAGATTTTTGTCTGAGATGGAAAGATGTGATTTGTTATATATACTGTGACGAGTTTTATGAACCAATGGACGTTCAGCAGGAACGCCTTGAATATTTTATAATTTAAACTAAAATTATAAATTACATATTTCGATAAATATATAATTAGAATATTAAAATTATGGGAAAAACTACTCTTATGCTACATGTGATAACTTTCTCTCCTACACACCATTCGATAACTGTGCCACCTTTTTCTTTTCTTTTCTTTTTATTTTTCAGATGGTGGAGCCCACAAATTTATCTCTATGACATAAGATAATTTATCTCCTTTAACATGAAATTAATAAAACCCTAAAATTATTTCTTTTATGAATATATATAATTAGAATATTAATATTAATTTTTTGATAAAATATGTCAGCTGATATATTATGTTTCTATTGGTGGATTCAACATACAACAATGAGTGATAGAATATTATTATTATCCAATAATGTTATTATCAATATTATTATAATATGTCAATTAATATTATTATTTATTATAAATTAATAATTAATTAATGAATTTAATTTATAATAATAATAATTAACGAAAATTAATGATTAAAATATAATAATAACAATGTACTAAAAAATATATAATAATAAAAATATTCTAAAATTTTTCATTAAGCAGCATCAATTTTTATTTTTTTTTGGGTATATGAAAAATGATTAGAAGGCACATTATTTAACACAATTAATGTAGATATTTTATTTTATTTCTTAGAAGCTTTCTTGACCTTCTTGTCAATCAAATGATTCCAATCATATCCGCTCTGTTTTTACTTTTTACGATAAAATTGAATTTTGCCTTTATTCGAAGCTTTCTGATACCTCACTGTTGCCCTGCAAGCTGCAAATTTGTATCTATTATATTGTATTTGCACAGATGATAAGATTGATACGATTCCAGTTTTGAATCAGTCACGGCTCACAATTTTGACTTTTCTTCAATTTTGCCAAAATCTCGGATAAGATTGACCATTCTCATTTATGGCATATTCATAATAACAAGAAAAATATAAGAATAATGTTACGGGGCGAAAACAATAACTATATATTCGAATAAACATATAATTATAGGAGATATCATTTTTTTTAATATTATGATTATATATTATTTATAGTACATAAAAAAATAATTATATATTATCCATAATATATATATATATATATATACATATAAGTTATTTATAGAAAGTCTAATACGACGTCGTTTTGAGGCAGAAATCATGCTGTTTTTATAATTTTAATTTAGAGTTAATAATAGTATTTATATTTATAATTTTTTAAGATTTTAATACCTAATAATATCATTTTGAGAATAAATACAAATAACTTATACGTATTAACTGCAGAAATATTTTTCATATATATATATATATATATATATATATAATTTGTAAGCACGTGACACCGTTGATCTTTTTTGATCCGACGGCTCTGTAGAGGTGTCAAGTTTGTAACACCAGTGTCAAAGGATCATTCCTTTTATATATATATATATATATATATACATATATATATATATACATATATATATATATATATATATATATATAATCTTACATCAAATCATAACCATAGATTTCTGTGCATCATAACGGTTTAGATTTTTGGGAATTACAAATTAATTAATGAGTAAAACATAATAAATTTTAACTGTTAGATGCAGAAAATTAATGGTTAAGATTTGGTGTAAGACTTATTAGTCTTATGTGTGTGTATATATATATATATATATATATATATATATATATATATATATATATGTTTAACCGGTGTGTGATGTTGTAGAGATTCGTTTTCGTGCCAGAATTTTATTTATTTTTTCCAACGGCTCAAATTACTAAAAAAATTTAGCCGTTAGATATAAAAAATCAACGGATAAATTTGAGAGTGTAAACTATATATATATATATATATATATATATATATATATATATATATGAAGTAGGATTCTTTGACACCAGTGTCAAATTTGAAATTTGACACGTCATCTGAGAGTCGTTAGATAAAAAAAAATCAATGGTGTCACATGCTTACAAATCAGAGTCGTTGAATTTTTTTGATTTAATGGCTTTGAGATGAGGTGTCAAATTTCAAATTTGACACTAATATCAAATGATTATACCTCTATATATATTTTCAAAGGTGTGCGATACAACATCCTATGAACATCCTATGGATTTTAAAAACAATATTTTAATTATTAAATAATTTATTACTAAATAATCAAAATTTTCAATTTTTCCCAGAACCCGCATGATTCATTCTCTACCTAACGAAACTTGTTCTTCCTGTGTCCGTTTTTATTTATTGTGGAACAATATTATGAATTCAAATTTTAAACCGCTGGTTAAGTAGACGAGTTTCGATTTATTTAGTTGTTTTTTATTTTAAAATATGCTTGATTAGAATAAATATATTAATTAAATATATTAATTTATTTTTAAAATAAAATTATAATTAAATATAATTTATATAATTTCATCTACTATATATTTTTTCTCAATTTAAAGAATGAAAATATAATAACTACCTTATTTATTACCGATCTTCTTACCGTAATCTACTAGCTAAATAATATAATAAATTTCATTTTTATTATAAATATTTAAATAATAATTTAATAATTTTATTGTATTCCGTACCATTTTTTTTGGTAGCCGTATTCCGTACCATTTAATTTCACTTCACCTACTATTAAATATTCAAATTTAATCTTAAAGTTATACAATAGCAAGAACATAACTTGTAAACAAATTTTTATATTAAATGGAATTAATGCTCTCCTTTTGTAGGGAAATTTTTTATCTCCTATACACATAAAAGTATATGAATTTCATGTGAGGTCTTGTGAAGAGAATGAGAGAAAAAGAAAACATAAATTAGTCATATCTATCATATACTTTATGCATAATCAAATTGAGATGATAAGGTAAATAAGATTTTATAACCTGATTTAATAAAACAAAAAATAAAAATTTACCTAATTAATTCCTAAAATTACTTTTTGTCAAATATTCATATTATTTCAAATAAAATACAATTTATTTTGTTACAATGATTTTATTTTTTTATCAAATTAATGTGAATATGTGTTTCCCAACTCAAATATCTCCGATCATGGGCTATAAAATTAGTTTTTCATTAAAATAAAGAGTATATTAAATCAAAATAGAGTGAGATTAATTTCCCATTAAAATTTAGAGCGCAAAAATTTCACTTTAATGCTTGATACATACTTCATTGTTAAATGTGCCATCCCTTAAGATTTAAGTGCTTTTTCATTAAAAAATTGCCTCAAGTGCTCCTTCATAGCTGATATGGTCAATGCTTCCTCTTGTGATTTAGTGCTTTCTAGTTAATTTGTTCCTAGTTTGCTATGGTAGGCCCTCGACAATTACAAAAAAAAAAAGGTGATATATTTTTTATAATCTCTAGTGGTACCATTAAAGAATAAGGAACTATTTGAATGGGTTTTGAAAAATAGATTTTGTATGAGTTATTTTTTTTAATTTTTTTAAAGTTAATTTTATTTTATATTTGGATGCAATATTTGAAAAGTGTTTTTAACTTAAAATATCATATATAACCTATCAAAAGATGTCATTTGAATATTAAAATAATAAAAAAAATTGGTAAATTACCGGGAGGTATCCTCATTCAACCTTCTCCGGGCACCATGCCCTCGGGGTACGGCCCATTTGGACTAGCCCCTCATTATGAGGGTGAGTGCACTAAGCTTCGCAATCGGAGAAAGGAGAGACAGGGTTTGATCTCTGCACCAAGCAATCCCTTGAGAGCTCAGCTGACAACTGAGCTATCCTTGGAGTTAATAAAAAACATTTTTTAAATATAAAATTATTGTTGTGTCCTTCGAACCCCCCTCTTCAATCCCTAAGAGTCGTTACTTCATCTTCTACCCTTGCCTTTTGTACCCCGATCTCCTACTCTAGCCTTCGGTACCCTAGGTTTTGGAACCCCATGATCAACATTAATATTTGGGTCTTATTTTACATCATCTTTTGCTGTTTCAACAACCATCGTCTTTTTTTTTTCTTTTTACAAAAATGGTGAGAAAGTGTGCAACCACTCCGGGCTGAAAAACTATTTGCGATAAAGCCTTCCCCAAGTGAGTGTCTCTAGGATTCGAACATTCCTCACTTCATTAGTGGGAAACATCCTGGGGCCTAACCAACAACCGTTGGGGGTATGTCCTGGGGCCTAGCTAACAACCGTTAGACCAACCCACTTTGACTAGCAACCTTAATTTGTTATCGATTGATTTTATGTGTTATTTATGTTCTTCGACAAGGCAATCATTGATGCTTACAAGGAAGATCCTGGAAATCCCAAGTATGATTTTATGGATTATTTTTGGATTTATGGGAAATTGCTATTAGAAAACTATTTTTTCATGTTTGGTAAAATGTTTTTCAAATTTTTCTCGAGAATCTTATTTTTCCGGTATTCTGATTTGTGAACAAATTATATAGTAATAAAACATCCAAGAATTTCACAAAAAAAAAATAAATTCCAAGAATATAACCGCGGTATTCTTGGAATCCCAGTATTTGTAAATTTGATATTCTCAACAATATTTAATAATTAACTAATATATAATCAGTATATTTGAGCCAATATTTTCGGTAGAATTTTTACCCATCAAACAATATTTTGGTCATATTCTCTTTCCTAGTATATTTTTGGTAAACATGATTTTGGAGAAAAAAAGTTTCTCCACTTCAACTTTTTCATTTTGAAAATTTGTGTATGTCTTTTTTTGAATCTCGATTGTGAAATTTTCATGTTTATATTCGGGGAACCTAAACGTGGCAACATATCCTGCATTAGAAGTGCTATTATAGAAACAAAGGACAAACAAAACATTCAGGCGACGTTCGGTAAGGGAGATTTTTTTTTTATCCATGAATTATGATTTTCAGGAAAAGAGTGGAAAAGTGACTTTTCTGAAAATGTGACTTTTCTGAAAATGTGACCAAAAAGTTATTTGGTAGGTCAAAATTACATTAGAAAATTTGGATTAATTTTTCTAAATCAATGTTTGATTGATGGTAAAATATTATTGGGAAAGTGGACTGAAATTACAATGATGTGTTTGTCTCTCTCTCAAATTTGGGTTAATTCATATTTTCATTTCCGCTGCACTTGTGCTTCACATGGAGTTTCAGAGAAACCCATTTCTTGTCCATTGCTACACCCTATCGTCATAAGCATCATTATACCCTCCTCCTCCTCTTTTACTATTGTTAGATTTGCAAATGTTGAAAACAAATTCAGAGGAAGACTTCCTTTGCCGGTTGCTTATTGTAAACATGAATGAATATTATAACCCAAAGAAGATGAACAATATTTGCAATGCAGTAAACAAAGGACGACCTCCTCCTCAACAAAGGATAAAAAAGTCCGAAAAAAATGTTAAATTTTTCCAACAAGTTAGATTCCGGAAATACCACATATTTTGTGGTATTTGTTGATGGAATTTTTTACATTTAAAATGATGGGGAAAGTGGAATCATGGGAAAAAAATTGCATTTCCTCTACCAAATATAGGTATATTAGAATTCTAAATGAGCTTTGTGGAATTCTGAGAAAAATACAAGTCATTATTTTGCTTTTGATTTTTCCTTTTTCTAAAAGCTACAAATTTTAGTTTTTACAAAAAGTTAGATTTTAATTATTTGGTTTTTTTTAAATCAACATTTAAATAATTAAAAAATTGTAAAAACATTTATATTTTTTTAAAAAGGAAACTTTTGTAAAGTTAGAAATCCATCCAAACGCAATCTAAGTATTCCTTTATTAAAAATATAAAAAAAAAGATGAGGTCATGTGATATTAACCATAAAAATAGATAAAAAAAAATGTAGTTAAATATATTATTTTTTAATCTGAAATTTTATATACCTAAGTGTGTGAATGAATGAATTCTGACAAAACAGAGGAAGAGAAAAGTCAAGTTTAAAGGAATGCGTCATCAAGTGTACATAAGCTTTCCAAATTAGGCCCCTCCCTCCTAGCCCTACGCAGAGGCTTTGCTAACATAGTAACATTAGCGTAAAATATACACAGTTCTTCTGACACACGCTGCTCTTATTAAAGGACCTTCCCAAAACACCATTCGCAGACTGCACCGCTTCTGGTTTTACCCAAAACCAAGGCCAAGAGGTTCCTTTCAAGCAAAGATTTTTACTTTAATTAACTCTACCTACCCAGCCCCCCCTTCTCTCTTTGTTGTTTAGTACCCAGCAAACATTAATATTGAATGTTCAAATAATAAATATAAATGACAACGGTACTAATAAGGTACAGAATTTCTGTTTGTATCTTTGGTCTTCCTTTGCCTCAATCTCATCATCATCCCATCAGTCTCCGCATACACTCTTTCCCATATACCTACGTGAGACGCATATTAACATTAATTGAAGGATTGATACTAAAAAAACAATATCTTACGAATATAAACAACTTTTTTCACTTAAATTTATTAACTTAAATAACGCTAAAATAAAGCTAGTTACAATTAATTTAAGTGTTGTTTATTTTTTTTTTCTTATAATTATTCATATATACTTTATACGATTCTTTTAAAATTTCATTACTTCATAATCACATTAAGTGAAAAATAAAATAAACAAAGATAAAAAAAGTTCCCCATTAAATCCTTGAAAGTAGTATAAGTCTCTTAAAAATAAATTTAAAATAAAGATTTTATTTATGTCATGTAATAATAAAATCACATTGCCTCCTTCCCTCACATCGATACGTGGGCTATTCTATTTTTTTTTTCTTTCACCCTGTGGATTCCACTTTTGAATGAGTTTGCAGGAATAAGATTTTGTTTTCTTGTTACTTGATAGTAATAAACACTTGAAATAAGAGTAAATATACTTTTTATTTACGTAAAATTTCATTGATTTAGTTCCTCAGCAAATTGATACGTGGGCTAAAAAAATCAAGGATTTATTTTAGTCTATTTAGGGACTAATATGAGTTTTTTTTTTGAATTTGTGAGAGATCACGATTTCAACTAAATGGATCCATTTTGAATTTCTTAGGGATCACGATGAGCCTTTTTATTTGCTAGGGACTAAAATGGGTATCGTAAAATTTGCTGAAAAACAAAAAAAGTATTTACTCTTAAAATAATGGAAAAAATGTGCATCATTTTAAAGGACGTAAAGTTGAGTCATTTAAGAGAGAGAAAAAGATAGATAAAAGAAGAGAGAGTTGACAAAAAAGAAGAAAGGTGTGACCCCACCTCTTTATGAGAGAATGAAAGGAGGTAAGTTGTGTCATCCATCTGAAAGGATAAACATTCTTTCCTAAAATAATATGTATTACTATAAGTTTAGTGTTACTCGTTCACATTGCTATCACACACTTAGCCAGATCATAGAGCTGACAACACCAAGGGAAGGAGGACGAATAAAAAGGTAAAAGTGAAAGAACGTATCCAGGGAAGAGATTGAGATGGTTATTGAACTGTGTGTTACGTCGTTGGGAAACTAAAATCCCAAGACAGCAGAAAACAATACTAATATAAAAACACAGATGCTTCAAATATTATAAACAAACAAACGAGCCGTACTAATAACTAATAAGCTACAGCTACCCTCTTCTTAAAGGCACATCAATCGTTTTATGCTTCAAAGTTCAAGCTGCATTTCCATTTTTCTGCTTCCACTTGTTTAACATAATACTACTCATCAACAATATGCTTTCATAAAGACAGTGAAAACACAGTCTGTTGTATGTTCACTTAGCTAAAAGAAGATGCAAAGTTTCAACACAACTGATTCCAGCTCACGACTCTATTCTCATTCTTCCTTCTTGCTTCGGTAAATTATGTAGTTGTAGTAGTTAGTACGAGTTCTTTCTTGCTATTTTAGTAGTAATGGATACTGGAAACTGGATTCCCATGTAGCAAATTATGTTTTTTTTTTAGTATTGGAAATTTGTTGCGTAAAAAAGATTTGCCCTGTTTTCTCTGGTTTGAAACAGGGGATATGACACCAGCCAAAATCCAACGCGCTTCTCCGATCTTCAAAATTCATTTCAACAAAACGATGCTGTCGATTTAAGCTCAAGTTACTATCTTCTCATTCTCTGTGTATACAAATATAGCTCCTTCTCTTTTAATAATTTAATTTTTTTTAAATATAACCAGGTTCTGTGTTTGGTGTAGTGTCAAGCAATGTTGCTGTTGTTGCAAGTAACTTCCAGTATGGGACATTCAACACAGTATTAGTCTTCCCTCTCTCTCTCTCTCACTCTCTTAGGTGTATAAGTTTTGTGTATTATAAAAACACAGTGCCTTATCTGATAAATTTTTTGTTTCAAATCAAATGCAATGGTTGTATAGAACCTTGCAGCGGCAGAGATTGCCTCAACAGAGGCAGGGCAGCAACCCATTTTCCAGGAAGGAACCACCATCGCCGCCGTGCCGCTTGAGAATTGGGGTAGCTCAGCCATGGTAGATAACAGCCAAGACACTGAAGATACTTCCACAGATATTGACATTGATGATAAAAACCAAGTGGGTCTCTGCTTCTCAAGCATGTTCTGTTTTTCCACATATCCTAATCTTAATCAATTTGCTTTTTCATTGTCATAAAACTTTATTTCCCATTCTGTGGCTGACATGGTGGATGTTTGTGGTGAGTGGAATTGGCCTGTTTTGAGTGAGTTGCTTAACCAAGAAGCTCTATCTCATCTGTCAGGAATCTGCCCTCCTGATCCCGAGGAAGGTACTGATAAAATAGGTTGGATTTATTCTCAAGATGGTAATTTCTCTGTTAAATCAGCTTATGATTTTCTTGGTGAGGAGGTTCCTACTCTGAATCATTGTGATTGGAATCTTGCTTGGGAGTGGGATGGTCCTCCTAGGGTCAAAACTTTCCTTTGGTTGCTCCTAGGGGAGAAGTTGTTGACAAATCAGAGGAGGGTCCAAAGGCACTTGGGAGAGTCTAGCATCTGTCCTCAATGCCAGTCTGCTGATGAGAGTTGTTTGCATACAATGAGAGACTGCTCTTGGGCTAGAAAGGTTTGGCACAACCTTGTTAAGACTGAGGATAGGCATGAGTTTTTTTCTCTTCCTCTCCAGTCCTGGTTGAAGTTTAATTTGAATTGCAAGAAGTGTATGTTAGTTGGCAACAATGGGAGTTTATTGTTTGGTTTGATCTGTTGGCTGTTATGGAATGATAGGAACTTGTTTATCTTTGAAAATGTCACTCCTAGCGAGGGGAGCACAATGAGGGCAGCTATTGTTCATCTGTCAAACTATATTAAGGCCCAGGACTTATATGGTGCTGCGGGTTTAGGCACTAGAAGAAAGAGAGAGATCACTGTGAGATGGGAGAATCCTCCTGCGGGTTGGATTAAAGTTAATTGTGATGGCTCTTCTAAGAAGGGCAGCATGCAGAGTGGCTGTGGGGGTGTGCTTAGGGATGTGGATGGTTCCTGGAGATTGGGTTTTGCTAGGAACTTGGGTACAAGTAATTCTGTAAGGGCTGAAATTTGGGGCTTTCTGTTGGGTTTACAGGCTGCGTGGAACCTTGGGTACAGGAAGGTGATTTTGGAGGGGGATTCGATGGTTGTGTTGAATATGATCAGGGATGGGGTGCCTGAAGATCATCCTCTTGGTGGGCTGATTAATAGGGTCATCAATCTTAGGAATCAAGACTGGCAAGTGGAATGTGTTCACGTCTTTAGAGAGGGGAATAGGGTTGCGGATTGGCTTGCCAGTTCGGCTATTTCCCTTGGTTGGCAAACTGTTTTCTTTGAGGAGCCTCCTGTAGGCTGTGTTGGCTTTGTGGAGAATGATTGTAATGGGGTTGCTTGGCCCCGCGTTGTTAGGGTGTTGTAGTTTTCTTTGCTTTCCTTTGGCTTTCAAAAAAAAAAACTTTATTTCCCAATCAACATTTGTGTGTTAAACCAGAATTAATATACATTTATGAGTTTTGAATAATGTTAATGTGAGTAGAAGAAGTACATGGATTTATTTTGGATGGATGAGTGAGTCTTAACTCTTAATGTCCTCTGGCAGTGTTTCTCAACCGTGTCTTGGTCCAATGGAGTTCAGCATGGGCCACTTCTGGTTGTGGATTCCAAGGATCAAAGTAAGACTAAGGTTAAAGCTGAAGACCAGAAGGTTGTTTGTTTGCTACTACTTTCATCAACAGCTTGTGGTTAACAATTCAATTTATGTTTCATTATTGATACTTTAATTTCTGTGGATTCCTTTTTGTAGACTCTTCGTAGGATGGTTCAGAATCGGGAGGCAGCAAGGAAGAGTCGCTTAAGGAAAAAGGTAATTGCTCCCATGTGACACGAGATTGCTCAATTGATCCTAACTTAGTGATATATAGAATGTGTTTTTCATTGATGCTATTACTATCCATTATCTTGATTGTGTTGATAGAAATATTTTAACCCTGAATCATGTATATAATTATAAAATACCAAACAATATGAAATCAAAGTTGGGATTATGCTTACCTTGTTGGATCATCACAAAGCCGAAAGAAAGAAGGAACTACATGTCAGATCTTCCTCTCTATCACTTATTTCTGCAAAGGCAGCCTCAGCGATGGGAGCACGATGACTTATGAAGTTTAACTCCAATATAAATAGGATAGAGAGGGGACCTAGCTAATAACCCAGAGTTTGTGTCCACTGGTTCCACCCATCATGGAAAACCAGGTCACACTAAAGCCTACACTGCTGCCCAACTAGGCCCAATAACAACAGATGCCAGAAGCCCAATTCAATATGATCACAATGGGCTTGTTACAATAATAATATTGGAATATCCATTAACCCGATTAATTTTAAAATACAAAATTAATTAATTAATATTGCCCACCTATAAATAAAAGTTCTAACATGTGTGTGTTAGATTAGTAAATAATTGATCAACAATTTAGAAGAAGAATATAGTCAAATGATTATTTTTTCATATATATATTGCCGTGGTGTGTAAAGTATATATATCTCTGCAAAAAAGCGGGGAAAGGCTGAGTATTACCTTTTGGATCACGAAGTGGGTATTAACTAACTCCCCTTTTTTTAATGTATTAACTAACTCCCCTTGAATTTCAAATGATTATTTTGAATTGTTGTGTCTTCTACATTTAAGGGACAGCGAAGTCTTAGGGTTATAGATAGGACATGTTTGAATCATTTATATGTTTTTGTTTTAAATAGGCCTATGTTCAACAATTGGAGAACAGTCGACTTAGGCTTGCGCACTTAGAGCAAGAGCTTCAACAAGTACGTCAGCAGGTGTAAGAAGTTGAAGATTTCCAGTAGATAAATTTATGTTCAATTTAATTTTGTTATCATTGTACTTAACTATTTTCTTCATGGATTGCTATTTCCTCCAGAGTGTATGCATTGTTGCATCTGGAATTACGGGAGATCATGGTCATTCAGTTGTTGGAAATGGTAATTAAAATGTAGCGACCTTGAAGATCATTTCCTTATAGTGAAAAAAACAATGATTATATTAAGTATATGTTTCCAAACAGAAACTATATTACTCTTTATGTTATTGCATCAATTTATGACCGAATAGTTCATGCGTTTCTTTATAATTTCTGGTAAGTAGCAAAATAGATATATACATCCTCAATCCATATTCAATCATTTGCAGAAAGTATTTACCAATTAAGTAGAAATTCAAGTGAACTTGGTTAATTGGAAACATGAAGCTTTGTGGTGGAATCTATCAACGGCTTATCTAACTTGTTTTCTTTGGAGACTTGACAAAAATGGTGGCAGCAAAGGCGAAAGGATTATATCTTATTGTTATTTCATACATACTTACAATGGTAGAATGGGACAACGATTTCTCTGCATTAGATACTGAAGTTTTGTAAGAGGGTCGGTGGTGTAAATATTGAAGTTGTGTGTAGTTGGTGTATAGATGATTATTCACATGTGTGGATCTTGGCTCGCAAAATGTGTTCAGTAGCTCCTAAGTCTTTTATTTTTATTTTTGAATATTTCTTAAATTTATGAGCTCATATCACTTCAATTCTATGAGCTCAGGTTTCATGCTGAAACTTCCTAAAGCGAAGTGTGTTGAGATTTGAATATTTGTAGAACATAGGAGGGAATGTGAATATGTGATTGTGATGATGTTTTTTTGAACCTCCAGGTGCGTTGGCATTTGACATGGACTATGCCCGTTGGGTGGATGAGCATCAACGTCTGATCAATGACCTAAGATCAGCTATAAATTCCCATAATAGTGACAATGAACTGCATCTTATTGTTGATAGTGTCATGGCACATTATGATCAATTATTTAGGTTAAAGAGCATAGGGGCAAAGGCTGATGTATTTCACATACTTTCTGGGATGTGGAAGACACCTGCAGAAAGATGCTTCATGTGGTTTGGCGGATTCCGTTCATCTGAACTTCTCAAGGTGGTTTACCATCTCAGTACTCACTTTTGCTTCCTTAGTGTTGAAAGTGTATTCTGTTGACTCACTCTTATCTGTACATTTCTTTGGAGATTCAGATAATTAGAAACCACCTTGAGCCGTTGTCAGATCAGCAGTTGATGAGCATTTACAACCTGCAGCAGTCTTGCCAGCAAGCTGAGGATGCTTTATCTCAAGGCATGGAAGCATTGCAACAATCTCTTTCAGAGACACTTTCCACCACCTCCTCAGGGCCCACTGGTTCTGGAAATGTTGCGGAGTACATGGGCCAAATGGCAATTGCAATGGCCAAACTTGCCACACTAGAGAATTTCGTTCATCAGGTAAGACATGTAATCTTGGTCACCCAATTTACTAGACTTTGTATTATCTATTTCTTAAATTTATTTTGTAACACCGTAAACCTTGGGAAGCCTAGGATGTGCTATGTATCAAAACAAAACCAAAATCACTCCCCATTAAACCCGACTAGCGAATGTGGGGTGGAGAAAATCTTTGTACGCAGTCTTACCTGTGCATAATTGCAAAGAGGCTGTTTTCCTTGATTCGAACCCATGACTTTTCAGTCATGAATGAACAGTTTTATCACTGCTCCGGTTCGCCCCCTTTACGATGTGCTATGTATCAGAATATAAAATCATTGCTAATTTTCAAACACAACCTTCAATATTTGATATGCATTGTAATCTGAATATTCATTGTGTTTCTTAGGCTGACCTCTTGAGGCAACAAACTCTGCAACAGTTGCAAAGAATTTTGACTTCGCTCCAAGCTGCTCGTGCTCTCCTTGTCATAAATGATTACATTTCACGACTTCGAGCACTTAATTCATTATGGTTAGCGTGCCCTAAAGAGTACTAAGGCCTAGTAGTATGTAGGAACACTGTGATGGGTTGTTGCCACCCTTAGCATCAACATGGTTAATAATCGGTCACACTCAGAAGAAAACTCGTTTTTTCCGTAGCTGCTGATCTAATTTTCGCTAGAAGATTGGTAATTACCTGCATCTTGATCTCTGTAAACAATTGCTTTGTATATTACCACATTCAAGCGGATATTGTGCAAGTGTTACGCATAGAAGTTGAGGTGCATAAGCGTGAGTGCATATCGTCACCTTTTGACTAACTGCCAAATAGCATTGCAAAAAACTCATAAAACATGACTTTATTGATAGATAAATCATTACAATTCCTTTCTTATCCATATGCAGTAAAGCGATATCTAACTTTAAACATGAGCACTTCAATGATATTTTGTCATGTAATAGAATAGAAAATTGAATTAAACAAATTTCACAAATTTAATTATATTCTCCCCTCCATTAAGTATAGGTATCATGACAAGTTGGAAATTTGTTTCTATCAGAGTAAAGGCAAATTTTCCTTCACTCTAATGAATCATAATTGTGTAAACTATATTATGAGCAATCTAAAATATTCAATTTCCACCCGTGTGCATAGAATCTTCAATGTTTATTCACCACGGGTCTATAGATTTTTCTCCTTCTATTGTTCATTCTTCCTGCCAAGATCCAAAAACACTACACGAGTAAAGATTCAATTTTTTTCAAGCGGTTTCTTGTTATATGAAACTAGTGAAGTAGGTAACAAAATTTGTACCTGGTCGTTGGTTTTTCCTGCAAGAGACTTGGGGAATGAACACTCCAGTACCTTTCTGATTCTTCCACAAGTTCACTAGCCAAACGGGTGGTGAACCAGAGCTCTGTGTTTCCCACGAACAGAAATTACTTGCAGTTGGTGATGAAGCACTGTTAAAACTGTACTTTAACCTGTTTGAACCACCTTTAATGGGGTTGAAACTTCTTGTTTCCTGTGACTCTTCGTTGTCTTCTGATGTCAATAGCAGAATCTGCCTCCTTATCTCAGCATAGAAAGTGTCGTCATCATTCTGTGTCTCAAACAGAACACTTGGATCTGAATTCATCTCCATAACAGGATTTGAGACTAATCTGGCTTTCTGAGGAAACTTGAATTGTGGAGTGGGGTTTATGTAAGGAAATTTTGACTTGGGACTTAAAAATAAATGGGTGTTGAGGTTTATGTATAGATGGAAGAATAAGAGTACTATGTGTTATGGTCATGACTGTGAAAATCTCATCCCCAATAGCGTCCAAGTTGGAAGAATATTTCCATTTTCGTACGTTATTATCCGCAGCTTTGAGTACTTTTAAGTTTTATGATTTATTCATTGGATCTATAAGCCAAATCAAGGGTATGAGAAGAGATTTGGCGGTTACTTTCTAGTGTCGTTAATGGTCATTATTCAACACCGAACATCAATATCAAGCATACTTACCGTTTGGGTTAGCATGAAAAATTTAAATATATCAACTCATGTGTTGTATTGTTTGTGTTTTAAGTAACTGGAAACGTCAATTAAGAGTATCTTATTGGTGTTGGTTCACTTCTTATAACTAACATTAAAAGGTTCAAACTTATATATGCTAATATTATGTTTATTTTATTTTGTATACACTATATGCTAATATTTGGATTGGGAAATTCAAAACTTAAAAGCAAATTTTTTTACTTGATTTTGATATATGCTCTTTGACATTAGTTTCATTTTGGTAAAATAACAGCACAGGGTTCAAATCTGTGACTCATGCAAAATATTCACTGCGCTCACTATTACCCATAATACTGTATTCAAACTAGGAGAAGAAAATTTAATGAATTATTAATAGTAATTTCTTGCTTAAAAGAAGAAGAAGAAGAAACCCAATGACATATACTAAAGTTAGGAGGGATTCTATAAAGTTCAAAAGTTGGTGTCTTTCTTAGTTGTGAGTTCGTTTCATTTCTTTTTCTTTTTTTATTAGAATCTAATAGGGTTTAAGGAAAAGGCTCTATGGATAGAGTGGTGCCAGTTAAAGAGTTTTAAATCCCTAACTAAATACTTGCAAACAGATATTTGAATAAACTTCATCCAAAAGGAAAAAGATATTTTAATAAAGTGAATTAGGCTATTTGTAATTGTGAATTCATTTAGGATGTGCATGATAAGATAATTAATTTTTTTCTTCTTATGTTTAATCAAAGCAATATAAATGATTAAAAATTAATTTGATTACATAATTAATTTATTCGTCTTCGGGAGTTGCTCAGATATTTTTATTGATTAATGAATAAATGGGTTGACAAATATTTATAGTCCGTTTGTTTGTTTTTTTTTTTTTTTTAATTTAGACACCCCAAAAGCAAGGTTGCGTTGAACAAAATCCAGTTTATTACTAACGTGCGTGTTGGACTGTCTTTTAGGGTTCTTGAATGAACGCACATTTGCGTAATAAAGCCAATTCCAACTGCCGTGACAATTTCAAGCTTTTTGCCGTAAGAGAAATTCATACTGTCATACTATGTTGCCTTTAATAATTTTTAATTATTAATATTCCCCAACCGTAGTTGAAATTCAAGGCACATGGGATGTGTCGTCTGCTCGGAAACTTTACAAATTATCCTAAGCAAATAACTTGTGAAGTATTTTTTATTATGCAAACAAAATAAGGAAAACATTTTCTCCATTTGAAGAAGAATTGTTTTTGCTTTTACTAGTAGTGACTCATAGTATAAGTGGGTCTCACATTGAATTTTGTTCTTCTCCACTATACCCACTTATATTATGAGTCACATGAGAAAAATTTCTCCTTTTAAAGGAAAAAATATTTTCCCATAAAATAATCTCAAAATTATTTTTAAACACAAGTCAATTACCTTAAAATTAATTTTATCAAATTTTAAATCAAATGGACCCTTACAAATATATAAAAATCTATTGAATATAGCTAACCTCTGAAACACGAACTCGTTCTTTGTGAATTTTGTGTGTCAGGCACGCTCCGACACGCTGTCAATATTTTAGGACACGTGATAAACTCTCCATCACATTTTTTCGACACGCAGTTAATTTTTTCCAACACGTGGTCAACGCTCGGACAAGCTTGAACACTTTTTTTTTTAGTTAATTTTATTTTATTAACTAAAATAAAAAAAATCATTTATAAATTAATTTTTTTCTGTTATGAATTTTGACATGAAAAATTAATAAGGTACGAACAATTATTTTCGTTTATATTTATGTTATGAAATCTGAATATTTGATTTGTTATATGACTTATTATGAACTGTTATATCTATTAAATATAAATTTTATTATATATATTAAAAATATTATTTAATATTAAAGCGTGTTCTAACGTGTTGAAATGTGCTATTTTTTAAGATTAATGTGTTGGTGTGTTCAAGAAATTCAGAGAGAAGAAAGTGGAAACCAGAAAAAGAAGAAAAGAGGAAGAAGAATGTTTTTGAATGTCATCGATCATACTGAAGCAGAAGAGCAGAACCAGTATTTAAAGCACAAGGAAGAAAGCTAAACTATTAGTGCATGTCATGCAACACTTAACACTAACAGACTCCTAACACCTGTAACCAAAATCTAACAAACTCCTAACACCTGTAACAAACTCAAACTAACAGGAAGACAGCTGTTACAACAAGCTAACAGCAATAACCACAATGCTAACAGCAATATCCTATAGTTACAAAAGATAAGAGAGGGTAAGGTAATAGTTATCAGTGATGTTAATACACCCCCTCAAACTCAGAGGCAGTGGGTGAGAGAAGTAGAGTCCACAACTCTGAGTTTGTCACGAAGAGAGATAAACCGAGAAGCACCAAGAGGTTTAGTGAGAGTATCAGCCACTTGATCAAGAGCTGGAATATGAAGAACATGCAGCTCCTTGGCAATGACCTTTTCTCTGACAAAAAAGATATCAAGTTCCATGTGTTTCGTGCGAGCATGAAGAACTGGATTGCGAGATAGAGCAATGGTGCTAAGGTTATCACAGTAAACAAGAGGGATGCTGAACTGAATATGCAGCTCATGAAGAAGAGATTTTAGCCAAAGAATCTCAGCAGTGACAAGAGCCAAACTCCTATATTCTGCCTCAGTACTGGAACGGGAAACAACAGCCTGCTTCTTGGACCACCATGACACAAGATTCGCTCCAAAGAAGACACAGGCACCAGAAGTTGATCTCCTGTCATCTGGATCAGTGGCCCAATCAGCATCACAAAAAGCAGTGATAGGGAAGTGACTGCCAGGATTGCTCGGTTGCAGGAGTAAGCCATGATCAATGGATCCCTTCAAATAGCGAAGAATGCGTTTAACTGCTATCCAGTGCTCTTCAAGAGGCTGAGACATGAACTGACACATTTTATTAACAGGATAGCTAATTTCTGGGCGAGTTAAAGTTGCATACTGCAAGGCCCCAACAATGGATCTAAAACGAAAGGGATCAGCATAATAGTTAGAGCCGTTTTTAGACAATTTGCATCCAGATGGCATGGGAGTTGAAATCCCTTTAGCTTCTGCCATATGAGCCTTAAGGAGTAAATCCTTGATATACTTAGATTGGGAGAGGAGCAATGCACCAGAAGATGTTCTTTTGACTTCAATCCCCAAGAAGTAATCAAGCAGGCCCAGATCCTTGAGAGCGAACTGAGAGTTGAGTTGAGTGATGAGGCTTTGAACAAGCTGAGCATCACTTCCAGTGATGATAATGTCATCTACATACACCAACATAAAAACACAGTGACCATTATGGCGATAGATAAACAATGAGGGATCACATTTACTTCCAACAAATCCCAGCAAAAACAAGGCATTCTTCAACTTATCAAACCAGGCCCGAGGTGCTTGTTTGAGACCATAGAGGGCTTTCTTTAACCTGCACACAAGAGATCTATCATTAGAGGAGAAACCAGGAGGTTGTTGCATGTAAACCTCCTCCTCAAGAATGCCATTAAGAAAGGCATTATTTACATCAAGCTGTCTTAAAGACCAGCCATAGGAAACAGCAACAGTAAGAAGAGTACGAATTGTGATAGGCTTGACAACAGGTGAGAATGTCTCATTGAAATCAAAACCAGCTTGTTGGTGAAAGCCCTTAGCAACTAGTCTTGCTTTATACTTGTTGATACTCCCATCAGAATTTTCCTTAACACGAAACACCCATTTGCAGCCTATAGCCTTTCTATTGGAGGGAAGAGGAACCAAAGTCCAGGTATCATTTGCTTGAAGAACATCATATTCAGTCTGCATTGCCGAAAGCCAGCAAGGAGATGCCAAGGCCTGTTTAATTGAGCTTGGTTCAAGAGATGTGAGTAAAGCATGTGGCTGTTGGTTGACAGAGGTTGAGGGTAGTTTACAGTGATAATCATGAAGGTAGGAGGGAGGATGAGTGAGACGAGTGGAGTGTCTTGATGGAACAGGTATAGGCTGTGAGGGAGCAGCAGATGACACTGGTGATGAAGGAGGCTGTATTTGAGGTTCAATAGGTGAGAGTGAAGAGGATGGGGAGAATGTATTATCTGGATCAGCAGGACAAGATGTATTTGTAGAAGGTAAGATGTCTAGGGAAGAATTGTGGCTTGCAGGCAAGAGAGACTGTGAAGAAGGAAGAGAAGAAGAGGAAGAAACAAGAGGGATGATATTAGTTACACATGAGGAAGGGATGGCAGGAGAGGAAGAAGTAACAGGTGTGAACCATGACACATAGGGAAACTTGTTTTCATTAAAAACAACATCCTTAGAAACAAACAACCTGCCATCTGAACTAAGACACTTGTATCCCTTGTGATTTGGTGAATACCCAAGGAAAACACACTCACTGCACCTGAAATTAATTTTGTGTTGATTATATGGTCGAAGGAATGGGAAACATGCACATCCAAAGACCTTGAGAAACTTGTAATCAGGCATGATGTGAAACAGCTTAGTAAAAGGTACCTCAAACTTCAATGATGCAGTAGGAAGACAATTGATAAGATACACTGCTGATATGAAGGCATGATCCCAAAATTTCAAGGGTAGAGAAGCATGAGCAAGAAGAGAAAGACCTGTTTCAACAACATGCCTATGCTTCCTCTCAACAACACCATTTTGATGATGTGTATGAGGACAAGCAATTCTGTGAATAATGCCCAGTTGGTTAAGAAATTGAGTGAATGGGCGAAATTCACCTCCCCAATCAGTTTGAATAGCTTTAATGGTAGTTTGAAACTGATTGCTAATCAAGACAGTGAACTGTTTAAAAATGGAGAGAGCATCAGATTTGAGTTTGAGAGGATAGATCCATGTGAACCGACTGTGAGCATCAACAAAGGACATATAGTAAGTGTATCCCATGGAGGACTTGATTGGAGCAGGACCCCAAAGATCACTATATATGAGATCAAAGGGTTTATTATACTTTGTTGTGGACAAGGTGGAAGGTAACCTGTGAGCCTTTCCTAAGCAACAAGCAGAACAGAAAAACTCCTCATTTTTATTAGGAATAGAAATGTTACAAGAGAGGAGAACACTTCTAAGTGCCTCATTGTGAGGATGTCCTAAACGACAATGCCACAAATTGTACAAGTAATTGGATCCTACTGACTTGCTACCAACAGTTTCAGTATTACAATCACAATTGGATGATGCAGCAACAGAATTCAAAGTAGACTCTATTGAATTACAAGTGGGATTATTGGAAGAGAAAGTTGAAGAACAATTTGAATGACAGACAGAAGCAGTGAGGAGATTATGTGGCATATGCTGTCTTGAAGGGAGAGGAAGACGAACATCAGTGAATTTGTACAGTCCATCAGTCCCTAGTGTGCCTTCAAGTAGGAGCTCATGTGTGTCCTGAGATTTGACATAGCAAGAGAATGAATGAAATTCGAAATACACATTGTTATCTCTTGCAAACTTGCTAACACTGACTAGATTTTTGGTAATGGAAGGTACAAGAAGCAAATTGTGTAAAAATAGATTTGTGTGTGGTTTGAAGGGAGATGAGAATTTAGTGGAACCAATAGCTCGAATTTGCAGACCTTGACCATTTCCAATGAAGACCTGATCTGATCCTGATAGCTGAGAACTCTGGAGAAGGTTGTGAGGTTCAGCAGTCACATGATGTGATGCTCCTGAGTCTGGATACCAATCCAAAGAAGCTGGTTGAGATGGAGTAGGTAAGAGACCTCGTTGAAGAGGAGCAGTTTGATGTGATGAAGCTTGTGCTGGAAATAATTGCTGTGATGAAGCTTGTGCTGGACATGATGTGAGCATAATCTGTGGAGTTTGTGCAAGACTATCTTGAGGATTCGAAGAAGGTCTTGTATAATGAAAAGACCTTTGATATGAATTATTGTTGAAATACTGAGGTGCTTCAGGTGCATGATCTGAGGGAATATAGCTTTCATCAAACCGATGCCAGCAACTATGGACATTGTGTCCAAACTTATAACAAAGTTGACATTGAAGATTACTGCGACCTCCTCTTCCTCTACCACGATAGTTCCTACCAGAGTACCTTCCTCTACCTCTGCTTGCTGAATTGGTGCCATTATGATATTGATGATGATCAAACGAACTAGGAACCAGAGGAGCAGGATGAGACGAATTTCCTGTATTGGCATTTTGATCAGATGTTGAACTCTTTTGAGCAAGATTCACTGTTATAGGTTCAGACAGTAGAACTTCATTTTGTTTAGCTAACATCATCTCATATGATATAAGCTCAATGCGTAGATCATCAAGAGCATAAGGATTTTCACGTGCACGAACTGAAGTTACAAACGCATTGAATTCAGGTGGAAGACCATCCAGAATTACCTCTGTGTGTTCATCTATTGAAACAGGATTCTTTATAGCCTTGAGCTCATCACACAAGGTTTTGACATGTCGAAGGTATTCAACTACAGATCTGCTTCCTTTCTTGACAGTCCTGATCTCAGATTTTAGCTGACGTAGCTTTGAGCGCATCATTCCATGAAAAAGCTTATGAATTTGTTCCCATGCTTCATAAGCATGATGAACTCCTAGAATTTCATTGAGAATCTCTTCAGAAATTGTTGACAGCAACCAGGAAAGAAGCATTTGATCTTGTTTAATCCAATCAGTATAGGTTTGATTCACTTTATCTTGCATGCGATCAAGCTCTGATTCATACTGCATTGGTACCTTTGGATTGACAAGAAAATGATGCAGTTGATGAGACATGATGACCGGTTCCACAATTTGGCTCCAAAGAAGAAAATTCTTCTCAGTCAGTTTAACCGAAATCTGATGATTAAAAAGCAAAGGAGTCTTGTATTCAGCCATTGAATCACGACTTGGTGTTGATGCGGAAGACATGATGAAACTTTGATCAGGCCCTCAGAGAGAGAGCTCTGATACCATCAAGAAATTCAGAGAGAAGAAAGTGGAAACCAGAAAAAGAAGAAAAGAGGAAGAAGAATGTTTTTGAATGTCATCGATCATACTGAAGCAGAAGAGCAGAACCAGTATTTAAAGCACAAGGAAGAAAGCTAAACTATTAGTGCATGTCATGCAACACTTAACACTAACAGACTCCTAACACCTGTAACCAAAATCTAACAAACTCCTAACACCTGTAACAAACTCAAACTAACAGGAAGACAGCTGTTACAACAAGCTAATAGCAATAACCACAATGCTAACAGCAATATCCTATAGTTACAAAAGATAAGAGAGGGTAAGGTAATAGTTATCAGTGATGTTAATATGTGTCGTATCCCATATCTCATATCAATGTCCGTGTATGATAGCAGCTAACCACAAACAACACGACAACTTACCAGGATAGCAAACTAACAAATGGACCCTTCTCTTCCTTGATTTCTCTATATCTGACGTCAGTCGAGACAGGTTGAAATTTCCCAAAATATTTTGTACATCAATTATTAAATGTAAAAAAATAAAATAATTAATTTGAATTTATTTTATCCATTTGTTTATAGAATTATAGTAAATGTTGGATGAATCTTACTTTTTTTTTTTAAATAAAAGAGTAACTATTAACGAAGTAAATACATGGTGGAGAGTGGGAGACCTTTAAGTTTGAGATTCCATGGGCCACGAACAGATGATTATTTCCGCAGATTCCATTTGTGGGCCATCTCAGCATCATTCTTATTGGGCTTTGGATAGCAAAAGAAAACGGAGGCAAAACGATTCCCTGTCACAATCTAGCAAATCCAGCCTAAGAAAATGCTCCCAAAGTTAATTAGCAAGACGTTCTGCACCAGGCAACGCACTGAGTCACATGACATTACAAAAAGACTAGGCCCGTGGTCCTTGGAATTTTGAAGGATCAATTGCACGGTTTTTGAGTATTTTGTATTCTTTGGTGTCGGTACGTACAAACTCGATTTTTATTCGTTATTTTTGTTATATCAGCTTGGTAAAACATCGATCAAATTTTTATTATATGTAATGAAATTTCAAATATTATAGACGTCAGAGCGTGTCAAAGTGTTGGGGAGTATGAGGTGTTGGAAAGTGTCATATACCACACTTTTAATTTTTTGAAGTATCAATGCAACATAGACAATAATAACGTAGCAATTATGTTCCTCAATGTAAGTGTGGGATGTTTCAACTCTCAAAGTTCTCTCGATAAAACCTCTAAAGCCCATGTGAGGTGTAATTATGTTCTTGAAATAAATTGTTCATTCTAAAAGGATAGAATTAAATAATAATACTTGGGATTTTAATAACCTATAGTTTATCGTAAGGCCGAAGAGAAGAAAAAAAAAAACTAAGGGGCGTTTGGTATAGGATATATTTTTTATTC
Organism: Gastrolobium villosum; assembly: GCA_032173675.1. NCBI lineage: Eukaryota > Viridiplantae > Streptophyta > Magnoliopsida > Fabales > Fabaceae > Gastrolobium > Gastrolobium villosum. The sequence goes on from JAVKPL010004591.1 coordinate 39,195, forward strand.
TCAGTCAAAAAAAATTGCCGGGAATATGGTGAAGAAAATTTATAGCCGAGTAAGATAAAAAAAATGTTTGGTAGATCAAAATTTATTGCTGGGTAAGATAAAAAAAATGTGTTATTTGTGGGCAAATTTTTTTACCATAGTTTGGATGGTAAAGTTTTCAATTGAAATCATGTTTAAAATTATTATCCATAAAAAAAATTTTGTCAATCACTTTTTTATTTCACTCCTACCAAACATAGTTAAATTATTTTTCTCACCCCACTCTTCCGGGTAACTTTTTTTTCCCTCTAACCAAACACTCCCTGATAGGACAATGCAGGCCTAGTAACTTTCATAAAACATTCCATATTCCTTGATCTACGACTGCCTGTAAAAGCAAGTTAAGAAAGTACCACTTTTATCTTGTGTCTATCTTATCGAAAAAGTTTAAGGTGGTCCAGGACTTTGTAGTCCTTCCAATCAAAATAGAACACTTATATTAATTTTTTTTTTCTCTCTCATCTATTTTTTCTTTCTTTATCTTTCTTATGCGCCACTAAATTCAAGGTGCTCCGGAGCACTTCATTTCCACTCCTATCTTATCTACTTCCTCCCGCTGCATTTGGAAATTGTCAAGAAGATTAGAAATTTGCATGAGACCTTTATTCGATATCTTCCTCTCCTACTCCTAAAAGAGAAAGAATATAACTGTCTACATCTTCAAGGAACAATAACAATTATAAAAATGAATTAAAAAATATAAAATAAAGAAGTTGTTTTGTTACTGAAGGAACTATTGGATTTATGCGGAAGCGATTTAGGACCTAGTACATTGGTATGTGAATCTAGTTTCACTGATCATGTAATTAGTTTTGCTTCCTGAAATATGACACCTAGGGTTCTAGGATTATGGTATGAATCCTGCGTGTATTTTATAATTCATTTTCATAAAAGTTTAAATTTTTATCGGTAAAAATTCTTTAATCCATGGCTAGGGTTTCTCGTGTATTCCTCGATCTGTAACAAGGAGGCTAATCCCATATGATTAGGTTTCCTCCTTTCTGTTTTTTCAATTTTTCGGAATTTTCGTGTATTTTTCAATATTTTGTAAAAATTCAAGATCGAGAAATCGCGAGAAAGATGCGCAGTCAGCACTGTCGGAGACTTTTCAAGGACTTCCGGATCTCATAATGGGGCGATCTATATATGGTTGGAAAGAGGACAGAAAGACGAACGTAAAGGTGGGTCGATCGCCGCCATCGGAGCCTCCACGCTCCTCCACGCGCCGCCACAAGATGATGAGCGTGGCCGCCACTCTCCGGCAAAGAAAGGGAGAGTGTGGGAGCGTCCGGCCACATTTTTGGGTGGTTCCAGCGGCGGTGCACTCGTTTCTATGTGGCGGTCCTTCCCCTGGAGTTTCGGCTTGAGTTGAATTCGGGTGACGGCGCAGCAGACCTGACGGCTAGGGTTCCTCTTTCGCATCATAGGGTTTCTCGCTAAAGGATTGAGTTTTTGGGCTTTTGGGCCTATGGAAACCCTAAAGGGGCTTGAGACAGATACTATGGGCTAGGCGAAATTCGAATTCCAAAGTTGTAATATTTTTTTTTTATTTTTGTTATTTTCTTTAAAATAGGAATGCCATGGATTAAAGTAATTAAATTTTATTATTTAATGTTTTTATTGATTGGTATGAATTATATGATCAATAACATGCTTTATTGCGATAACATGCCATATAGAATAGGTGGTGCCATATTGATGCATAACTTGTATGATTACATGAGCATAATAGCTATTATGTCTTCAGCGACTAGTACGATAGTTATTATGGGATTATTTTGATTTTAAATTATCCTCAAAAGTAATTAATGATTATTATGATTTTTGTTAAAAATCTAGATTAATAATGGAATTGATTAATTTTGGATAATTAACATCAAGACAAATAATCGTTTTGGAAATTATTTTGATTTCAAATCATTCTCATAAATGATAATTATTATGATTGTTGCAATCTAGATTAATAATTAAATCAGCTATTTGGATGATTTAAATCTAGAAAAATAATTAAAGTAAATTTCCTAAGAGAATAGTTTATTTTGCGAGTAATTTGTGGGTTTTCTGAAATGGTCATGGAATAACACAAGTTGCATACAGCATTCATGTATCATGATTGTGTGGAGCACACGCTGACGTAAAGTGACCAGATTTCAGGACCTTAATGATTTCAAAATTCAGATAAGTTAAGTGATGCACGTTCATCGGCGCTCTTACTTACATAGTTTTTGAAATCAAACAAAGGATACTCTCAATTAAATAGTTCTTGGAAATTAGAAAATAATGCTTATGTTGAATGGAAGGAGATTTAAATTAAGAAATTAATTTAACCTTCAAGCGCAATATAGGACCATTAATAAAATAATCATGTGAAGCAACATCGGATAAACATGATTGGATTTTATTAGATTGGACCTAAATAATTATGGGATGAGATTTAAATTAAGAAATTAATTTAACCTCCAGGCGCATTGTGGGCCTATCAATAAAATAATCATGTGAAGCCCCAACGGATAAGCATGATTGGATTTTATTGGGTCTTAATAATTTCAAAATTTTAATAAAGTGTTGTACGACCCATCGTCGATAATACTAAGTTATTAAAGATGATTTTGAAATTAAACAATAAATTCGACTGGGCTTATGAAAATTCTCAAATAAAAATGTTGAATGGGTGAAGGTTTTAAAAATTAAATTAATTTTAAAACCTGCGGGCTCCATTTGTGGGTTTATTAGTGAAATGGTTATCGCTGAAGCCCCATCGGATAAGGATAATCAGATTTCACTAGATTAAATCTTAATAATTTCAAAATTTTAGTGAAGTATTGTACGGCCCATCGTCGGCAATGCTTAGACACTAAGGATAATTTTGAAATTAAACAATGGTTAATTACATTCAACTTTGGTAAAATTGTTAACCCTCCCATCGAGGCTCTGACAATGGCAATGAAGGCCCAAATAATAATTTTGGTTTTTACAAGTGACTTGCCCATCGTAAGCCTTGTAAAGATAAACTGAAGGATTGTTAACAATAAACAAGAGTAGTTATGAGAATCTACTTGCGCATCATTTGTTTATTGCATTATTTGTTTGTAATTGTGTGCTTCATATGTTTTTCAGAAAATATCTTAGAAATGATTTTGAGTCAAAAACCTCTAGATGGTACCAACTATGAATAAGTGAAAAGCAAATTTTTGATATTGTTCTAAAACATGGAAGCTAAAATTTGTCCTGACAATGCGAGGGTCATAGCAACCTGCAGAGGATGCGTCTAAGGAAACTAAGATGCATTTCTCAGATTGGGAAAGGGCAGATATGGTAGTTCCCTGCTATATTATTGTCATTTTTCCAAATACTTGCAGAAGCAAGTGTACATGATTAAGAGTGGAGTAGAAATGCTTCAGACTCTTAATGACATGTTTGCTGCGTCTAGCAGCTCTGCTAGACAGAATGCAGTCGATGCAGGTTTTGCTAAGAGTCTTGTTAAATCCAAAGGGAAACCCAAGGGTGGTAACAAGAACAAAACAACTAGGTTATCAGTTGTCAAACCAGTTGCTATGCAGAAGCCGCAAGGCAAGTTCTTCAAGTGCAGACTGAAGGGACACTGAAAGAAAAATTGCCCAGAGGTGATGAAAAGAACCAGACATGGGCATATCAAGGCCTGATCAGTGACTGAATTATTGATTCAGGAATCACTGATTATGTTTGTTACTCTTTGCATTAGTTCAAACATGGCATACCTGTCAGCAATGGACATAGATATTTTAAGCTTAAAAATGGGAACTTGTGCCTGCATTTGCAGTAGGACAAGTTATTTATAAGACTATGGTTTTAGGTGACTGTTTATTTGTTCCAGATTTAAAGAGGAATTTAATTATTGTTAGTTGTTTTGATTAAAACATGGGTTGACAATGCAATTGATTCATCAGTTACATTTCGAAGTTCATATTCGTCTTGTTTGTTCTGGTACATTATTTAAATAGTCTTTATTACCTTTGTCCTATACCCCCCCTGAATTTTTTGTGTTGACTGGAAAGGATGATGAACAAGGATTTTCACCAAAGAAGTAAAAGTTTCAAATGAAACATATCTTTGGCTTTTGTGATTGAGTCACATTATCTCAAGTGGGAAACATGTTTTAGTTAAAAGAGAGACTGAAAGTTCAAGAATCTTTTAACTAACAGTTACATGTTAGTCCTATTTGGAAGGTAAAATGACCAAGCAATCCTGCAAGGGCCAAAAAGGTTTTCGTAACTATTCAACTGGAACTGGTTCATACTAATGTATGTGGACCAATTAGCGTTCAGACCAGAAGAGGTGATGAGTACTTCATTATATGAATGTTTGCTCTGGATTTGGACAGATGAACCTAGTGCGCCATAAGTCTAAAGCTTTTGGAAAATCTCAAGAGTTTTAAGTTTGAGGCATAAAAGCATTTAGGAGTTCAAATCAAAACACTTTAGTCTACTAAAGTGTTTGGCTACCTGTCTGGTAAGTTCAGGTCTTACCTGATTTAAGAGGGGATAGTTTTCTTAACTGTCAACTCTAGGAATGCATTAGTTGAATGATGTTGCAGTATGCAAAATTCAAACATTTCTAGATTTGGTGCAAATCATGTTCAGTTATTCATCTTTGCCAATGTTGTTCAAGGGAGATGCTTGGGAGAAGGAAATGTACCTTCTTAACTTGGTTCCGTCAAAGTTTGTTGTAATGACACCTAAAGAATTATGGAAAGGGTGCAATCCCAGATCAAACCATATTCAGATTTAGGGTGCTACGGCACAAGTCCTACAACAAAAGTCAAATAAGATGGAATCTTGTATGGAAGAGTGCATATCTTTTGGCTACCCTAAGAGAACAAGGGATGATTTCTTATTTAGTCTTAAGGACAAGATAATCTAAGTGAGCACTCACATGATTTTCTTAAAGGAGGACTAGATGAGAAATTATAAGCTCTTAAGTTAGGTTATTCTTGATGAGTTTTATCTCATATCAAGAATTTCCAAAATCTCTAGAAGCTTCATCCACTGTTCCCTTGATTGTTCAAGAGGGGATAAATATATCTCTAGGTGAACAACAAAGAGAACCGTAATTGGAAATTCAACATGATAAATATATAAGTGAAACTAGTAGAAATATTAGTATCACATGTAAAGGAACAATATCAAGAATAAATGGATCCTTAAGAAATTGAAGATCCACCTTTGACCCAATCTTGGATATACTTGTAAATACACAAGGTCTAGTGCGGTACATTCGTAGTGGGAGAGAACATTGTTAACTCTCAAGTTGTCTCTTGTTGAGTGACATTGATCCTACTAGTTACGATAATGCACTAGAAGATGTTGTTGATCAAGTGTTGCTCAAGCTATGAACAATGAGATGGAATACTTGTATTTCAACTCTGTTCGGTCCCTAGTAAAGGCACCAAGAGGGGTAAAACTCACTAGGTGCATGTGGACATAAAAGGCAAAGAGAGGATGGATAGGAAGGTGAAAACCTTCAAAGCTAGCTTGGAGGCAACTTTTGCCAGACGCCATACTTGAGTCTATCCAGATTCTCTTAGTTGCTGCTATAACTCTCAATTATGAGATTTCATTTTTGGGAGTTGGATGTCAGGATATCGACATACAACAACCAAAAAGGTTTATAGCAAATGGGCAGGAACACACGGTATGCAAGTTGTGAAAGTCTATTTCATAGACTTAAGCAAGCATCCAGGTCTTGGAACATCATGTTTGATCAGGTTATCAAAATTTTGATTTTGAGAGAAACTTGATGAATGATGTGTATTTGTATGTAAAGGATCCAACGGAAGACAGTAGATTTTCTGGTACTTTATGTAGATGATATGCTCCTTATTGGAAACAATGTGGAGGTAATATCAAGCATAAAGAGTTGGCTAAGTTAGTGTTTTGGTATGGAAGTACTGGAGAAGCCAATTATATTCTTGGTATAAAACTCTTATGAGACCGGAAGAATAAGTTGTTGGCATTACCTCAGGCTACTTACATTGACAAAACTCTTGCCAAAATTCAATATGAGAATTCTAAGAGAAGAATATAATTCTCAGATGTGAAATTCATCTTCTTAAGGAGTAACCAAAGACTTCTGAAAAGGAAGAATGCATGGGCAGGATATCTTATATTTTGGCAAAGGTTGTTTCATGCATATCATGTTGAGCGATAAACCAGACATCTGTCACACAGTGGGAGTAGTGAGATGGTACCATTCTGGATATAGAGGAACATTAGATTATTGTTAAGCATGTACTCAAGTATCTTTGGAGAACGAGAGATTATGTGCTAGTATATTCTAGTGGGAGTCTTGAAAAGCTGAGTTTCAACAGATTCAGTTATTTCAAGTGGATATTGACTCAAGAAATCAACCTTGAGCTATGAGTTTTTCACTAAACTCATATAGCATTAGAGGTGGATCTTGTAGACCCAGTTACTAAGAGTTTGCCTGAGCTTGTGTTCAAGAGGAATATTACTTTTTTGGGTCTTAGGAGGATCCCAGACTTGCATTAAGCGAGTGGGAGATATTGGGTTCATTGTGCTCTTGGAGTAAGACAATGAAATAATGTAATGATTTTTCTAAATTTTACAAATAAGATATTATTTATTTTGCACATTATTTACAAACATCAAGGTCCGGATCAGTTGTGGAGTATATGATCATATGGATACGTTCATGGAGGACATGATCATAGGTTCTCACAAATGATAAATAGATTCACAGCTGTTAAATAAAGTTGGGCACTTTATTTAGGCTGCAATATTTTATGAAATGGTTTTGTTCGAATCATTGTAAAATATTAGTGTGAATTAACATTCACATTGAAAGGATCAAGGTGAGATTTGATTAAGGTTGTTTTTCTGTCATAAGGTATCAAATCTCCAGTTAACTATAGTTATGTGATTGCTCTTAATCTTGAGTTTATTATAAATAGGTAATCAAATATTTTTCATTCTTTGATTTACCAACGGGTGAGGTTCGATCTATTGACGACCAATAACTCAGTATTTTGGGAGTGAGATTATTTGATTATCGGTATTTATGAGATAAACAACATGGAATTTGTAGGATATGTCCCATTGATATGTTTCGGTACTTGGATATTAAAGACACTGGCCAGTGCATGTAATCCATTAGAGAAACTATCATAGTCAAGGGAATAAATAATTGATTGAGTTACATAAAACTTGTCAATCAATTATAGACATTCTACAAAGGGGTGATGCATATTCATGTTATAAATGTCATTAATCTTGGAGTTCACGTTCGGGCTTTTAGTGGAGTAGCACCGAATTAGATAATCCTTCAAAGATTATCAGGAGCCTTGATGAGTGACAAATGGTAGATCCCCAGGCTAGCTTGAGACAAGGGATGGGTTGTATAATCAGATGATGATGGCTTATGGGCTACATAGTCTTGGGTTTATGAACTCAAGTTTGTGTCCAAAAGAGCAAGTGGGAGATTGTTGGGTATGCTCTTTTCACTAAGCCCAATGGCTTTAGTGAGTGAGCCCAAAGACCAATTAACCCATGAAGCTTAGGGTTTGTGGGATTGGGCAGGGTATATAAAGACATTTTCTCCACTTGTGCCTCCTAAGGTAATATGCATCAGAAAGACTCCAAGAGGCAAAAGTTCATCATCTAAACGGTTGCCCACACGACTCCCTGATCCCCTTGAGTCATAGCCAGGAAGATCAACCATAGAGCAGATTTAGCGACCGTTCGTGGTGTATTGCTGCAGATCGTGAGGCTAGAGAAGGAGATCTGAACGTGAGGAATTGTCACACTCGCTTCTTCATCCCAGGTAATCAAAGCGGTGTTCTTCATTCCTCATCGCATCGGTACGATGCACTTCCGCGTTTCTGATGATATGCCTTCAATATGACTCTTAGTGAATTTATACCAAATGTTGCGTTGAAATATAAAAAAAATTAACAAATACCTTTTATAATTCCTATCCTCATAAAGTGGATTTAGTGTAAGGATTAATAAAAGGGATCAAGGTGTACAAATGGTAAGATAGAAAATATAGTATTTCATTTTTCATGCGAAGGTTATTATGGTAAATATAAACAGGAGACCAATTTCAAGTACCCTTATGCATAAACAAGATTTGGTTATTTAACAATAATAAAACTTAGGGAAAAAGAATTCTTATGTTATATGAGAAATCTCTTCTCATGTTAGTGAGAATTCATTTTGCGTTCAATAATTTTTTTTTATTTTCTTTATTTTTTATGTGTGGACCCCACCATGAATTTGAGTGTGTAGGAAACTTTCTACTCTCCAATGACATGAGAAAAACATTGTCTTAAAACTTAATAGTCATTTAATCGGGTAGTATTGTGTTACTAAATTTATTGCTAAACATACATATGAGACTACAACTCTCGGTTTCTCAAAGGAAAACAACTCTTCCTCGAGCAGCTGAGAAAGAAGGCCATCCATTTGGAATGTTTGTTGTAGTGTGTTGATATATATAATCCCACATTGGTTGGATGAACAACTAATGTGGAGTTTATAAGGCCTTGGGCACTCCCACCCTTTGAGCTAGCTTTTGGGGTGGTGTATCCCAAGGTTCTTCACATGGTATCAGAGCCTCGTCGTCCCCACTTTCAAACTTGTGGACTCTCGAAGCACAGGTAGGTTGGGCCTGTTGCATTATCCACTCATTCAAGCCCAATGGGCTCTTGTGTGAGGGCACATTCCTATTATTGTGTTAGTAAATTTATTGCTAAACATACATATGAGACTAGAACTCTCGGTTTCTCAAAGGAAAATAATCTTCCTCGAGCAGCTGAGAAAGAAGGCCATCCATTTGCAATGTTTGTTGTAGTGAATCAACACAAGCTTAACATTGCTTTTGGTGTTGTATTTGTATATAATAAGACTGCTGAAAGCTTTATTTGGTTGTTTTATACTTTTGTTAAAGGTATGTAAGGAAAGAAACCCTAGATTATTCTCTCCGGGCAAGATATAGCAATGGCAAAAAGTATTAGGTTTTTTTATTGTGGTTCCAAAAGTATTAGTTTTGGTATAATTAGAAACATGCATGTCACCGCCTTTGCATATTTGCCATTTGTAATTTTGTATCATATTAATGCATGAAAGAACTTCCAAATGGATCATGATGTTGCCAGGTGGAAGTGAAAAAAATGGAGCAGCAAGCCAAATTTGAATTTGAAGCATCCAAGCGTTTTGTTGGTCTAGGTTCTAATAGGCAAGCATATGAACAATTTATTTTTCTATACTCTTGGTTTGGGCACTTACGTGACTGTCACTAAAGAATAAAACGTCCACATGCATTACAACATTTTTAACCCTATATATGTACTATGTCTCACAATTGCATCGAACTTGTCTTAGACAACCATTGAAGTGACCAAACACAAAGCAGCAAATTATTCCCTCCTTATCGGACTAAACAGTTATGCTATTATATATAGTTGTAGGACATGCATTTATAAGGCTAACGTGTTAACTAAATTTGATGCTGCTATAGTTGTAGGAATACATTATTGTTTGTTTCTCTATTGCGAGTTTAAGCCATTCTTTGTTTAACACTTCTGAGATAGGGTCGTTATTCAATGTCGCAAGGTGAGGATCAAGAAGCATAAAGGTATATATCTATATTTAATTGGGCATCCTTTTGGGATATATATATATATATATATATATATATATATATATATATATGGGAAAAACGTTATTCAATGTCGCTAAAACTACGTCGTTTTGATTAATGGATGGTGTTTACGTAATTTCAGGTGAATTAATGAAGGGCGTTTTTGTAATTTTATTTATTTTTATATCATATACAAGGTATATATCTATATTTAATTGGGCATCCTTTTCGTCCCACAAAAATATATATATATATATATATATATATATATATATATATATATATATATATATATATATATATATATATTGGGTTTTATAAGAGTTATGTTGTAGGAAAAGTGATTGTGTAATGTTATAGAGATTCGTTTTGCGTGCCGTAGTTTTTTTTTTTTTTTTGGTTTCAAAAGTTGCGGGCCTCACAAAATGTTGTGTGTGTAGAAAACTTTTTGTGGTCATGTTAAATGATGACAAATGCAAACCCCATATATTTTTTGGTAAACTCCTTTGTTGGTATATTTTAATAGGGTTTTATTTTTCTTATGTTGCATGAGACAAGTTGTCTCATGCAACACACAAAAAGTGGGTGAGACCCACTAAAAAGGAAGAGAGAGAAAAAATAAAAAAAGGATCCCACTTAATTTTTGTGTGTTGCATGAGACAATGCAACTTGTCTCATGCAACATAAGAAAAATAAAACACATTTTAATAATAATGCAAATATAATTACTTTACATAATAATTATCTCATTATGAGTTATTAAGTAACAATTTATAGTCTTTCATTAGTCACATATTATAAAAATAAATTAATACCCATATCCCAAACAATTAATTTGATCATATATAATAATGAGATTATCATATATATTTCTTAGAAATTAACCGAACATATTATTAATCTATTTTTTGATAAAATAAAATTATCAATTAATGGTGAGTTTAAAGTTTCTCATAGTATAGAAAATAAAATTATTCATCCTATGTACATATAAAAGTGTGTGGGACCCAATTTTCTCTTTCTCTCCTTTCTCTTTGTATGTGGCCGACACACTTTTATATTTGTATTTTGGTGATCTAATTACTTTTTTTTTTTTTGGTGAAATGATCTAATTTCTTTTGGTATATTTGTATAATGTATAAATCATAACTTTAAACGCATTTAATGGTAGCAAGAAAAATTTCAACAAACAATTGACTATTTGTATTTTGGTGATCTAGTTTTTTTTTTTTTGATGCTTAGCATTGTTTTTTTGGTTCTGCATGGTTTCTATAATGTGACTGTTGAACAAATACATGGGCTGTATGAATATCCTCTGGTCCCATTTGCTTGCTCCTGTCTGATTTGGTATTGGGATATTGGCCCGATTATGTGGGCCGAGTCATTACGCTCAATTCAAGTAGCAAAAATTTGTTACTCTGTGATTAAAAAAAAATTAATTTTCTTATGTTACATAACAAAATTATTATATCTTATACAGTTATACTTATATTTTTTAAATGGATTTCATAAGATTTTTTTTCTCTCATGTCTAATTTTTTCTGTCCTATCTATTATTTGAGTATGAGATAATACTTATTTTAAGTATTATCCTAAAAAAATTAAAAAAATTGTTACTCGCGCACCTTTTAGTGAAAGCCACGTTGTTAAGATAAGCCGCCAAGCTCGACCACGTAGCGTGCTCTTAAATTCCAGTTAACATCCAAACAACTCCCTTAGCGGACGCGCTCATCCAATCCTGAACAAGTGCTTTTTACTAAGGAAACTGAAACTCTCACACCGGAATAACCTAACCCGCTTACCAGCTACAGCACACACAATATTGCTGTTTGGCAACAAGAGTGGAAATAGCAATTCCGCTACTTAGAAAACCAAATTCCCTTTCTTGAATTGTTACATTTCTCTCTCTCTCTCTCTCTTTCTCTTCGAGGGTTTCTCTTCTCCCTTGAAGAAGAACTACAACAACCAAGGAACCAAAAGCCCGTTGGGTATGCTCTTTCTTTCTCTTTTGATTTCTAGGGTTCAGATCTATTCCCTTTGTTTTTCCAATTCGGTTCGGGTTTTCGATCTCTGAGTTTTTTAGATCCGAAATTTGATCATCAATTTTTGAATCGGGTCTACTTTATTTCAGATTTCCCGATGTTTATTTTCTCTGCATCTACGGCCTTACGTTTTCGATCAATTTTTTTTTTTAAGTTTGAAAATTTACTAGGTTTTTGACACGGTTTTCAGTTCGCTTTGGATGATTTTTTATTTTTAATTTTTTGTTTAGGTTGTTTAATTATGGAAATTTAAATAATAAATAATAATATTTAAAGAAAAAAATTGTCTCCGTTTGTGGGGACTTAATCGTGGGTTGAAGTTTTGCAGATTGAATTAACTTTTAACGGGTGCAGATTATATGAACGTAAAGCAGTCTCATTTTTGATAGATTTTGTTGTATGAACATTGTTAATGAAAATTGTTAATCTTTTAATATATTGTGTTTGATTTGGCATGATGGTGCGTCAGTAGTAATGGTGTATGTATCAGTGTTGTTCTTTGAGCTGGAATTTCATGTAAATTGTTAAATTATACAAAGAAAAAGAAGTGAACTGCTCTGCGACGCATTGATGCACTATAAAGATTTTCATTGCTGATATTTTTCTTTTAGAATTTATAATTTTTTCCATTCTTGTGCAGTGCTTTTTGAGGTGCATCAATCATGTTTGGGCGTGGACAAAAGAAGAGTGATAGCACCAAATATTATGATGTTCTTGGTGTTTCAAAAAGTGCTAGTGAAGATGAAATCAAGAAGGCTTATAAGAAGGCAGCAATGAAGAACCATCCAGATAAGGGTGGAGATCCTGAGAAGGTAAGCCTCATGGTCTTCCTCACTGCATTTTGATTGCACTAATCAATTGCTCTGCTCTTCCATTAGGATCAATGTTCATGGTCTGACTATGTAACTTAATTGTAAGCATTTTATATTAGTGATTCTGCATTTAACTCTATTAATATAGTGTAAACTTTAAAGTGATTTAATATTGGTGTTTGCAGATGGCTTTAGCTTGTTATATTTTTGTTTGTAGTCTTTTCATTTATATGAAATATGTTGTTCACTAATGAGTTTCTTGTGCAAACTTTGCGATTGAAAAATTGCTAGTAATGCCTTTTCTTGCTGTCTTAGCATTTCTTTTTGTTTTGTACTAAATATCTGATTCTTATATCAGTTCAAGGAGTTAAGTCAAGCATATGAAGTTTTAAGTGATGCTGAAAAGAGGGAAATGTATGACCAATATGGTGAAGATGCCCTTAAAGAAGGGATGGGGGGAGGGGGCTCGTTTAATAATCCATTTGATATATTTGAATCATTTTTTGGTGGTGGAGCAGGCTTTGGTGGTGAGATGTTCACTTTTATATTCATGTTATTTCATTCTCATTTGTAATTCATCTTGCAATATTGACCAACTCACTATTACTATTATCTCTTAGCTGGTGGTAGTTCACGAGGTAGAAGACAGAAGCATGGTGAAGATGTGGTGCATTCTCTTAAGGTTTCCTTGGAGGACGTGTATAATGGCACAACGAAAAAACTATCTCTTTCTAGAAATGTATTATGCTCAAAATGTAAAGGGTATGGACTTATCTGTGTTTATATTTTTTGTACATCCGATTCTTTTTAGAGAACTTTAACATTCTATACAAGTACTTTTTGAGAAATTTATTGTGTCTTATGCTGTTGAATCAATGTTATTTAACTCAACCATAACTTTCAAGTTATATAGCTATATTTTACATTAATGTTTGAAATCCTCCTATGGTCAACAATAGTTTTTCTTGCAATTTCTGATAAATCAGGAAAGGTTCAAAAAGTGGAACAGCTGGTAGGTGTTTTGGATGCCAAGGCACAGGTATGAAGATTACAAGAAGGCAGATTGGAATGGGCATGATTCAACAAATGCAACACGTCTGTCCTGAATGCAGAGGAACTGGTAATGGAAAATTCTCTTTCCATATTTGTTTAGTTGCTTTATGGTGTGGTTTCCTCCAGCTCATCAGTCATTGATGCAGGTGAGGTCATCAGTGAAAGAGATCGATGCCCTCAGTGCAAGGGAAACAAGGTTAGCCAGGAAAAGAAGGTGCTGGAGGTGAATGTTGAGAAGGGGATGCAGCAGGGTCAAAAGATTGTGTTTGAAGGACAAGCTGATGAAGCTGTAAGAATATATTATTTCTCTTTTGGGTGCCACTGTAGTGTATAGTTTAGTATACTACTGCTATGCTAATACTTAGTAAAGATTGCATGAAGTTGATCATTTTAGTCTCTTCCATGGTGGTTTCTTTAATTAATTGCACATGTACTTGTCGCAGCCTGACACAATCACAGGAGACATTGTTTTTGTCTTACAAGTAAAGGAGCACCCAAGGTTCAGGAGGGAGCATGATGACCTCTATATTGATCACAATCTCACCTTAAGTGAGGCACTTTGTGGCTTCCAGTTTGCTGTCACCCATCTTGACGGGAGGCAACTATTGATCAAATCAAATCCTGGGGAAGTTATCAAGCCAGGTACAGTTTAAAAATTTTGGAGTGCATTTCACTGAAATTTCATTCAATCATTGTATTCCATTATCTGATTTATGAATTTTAATTTTGCAATGAAGGTCAACATAAAGCAATAAACGATGAGGGAATGCCACAGCACAATAGGCCCTTCATTAAGGGGCGCCTTTTCATCAAGTTTAATGTTGATTTTCCAGATTCAGGGTTCCTTTCCCCTGATCAATGCCAGTTATTAGAAAAGGAATTACCTCAGAAGACCAGCAACCATTTGTCAGATATGGAGCTGGATAATTGTGAGGAAACCACTTTGCATGATGTCAACATTAAGGAGGAGATGAGACGAAAGAAGCAACAGCAATACCAAGAGGCATATGATGAAGATGATGACGAGCCATCCATGCCACGAGTACAATGTGCTCAACAATAGTGCATTTTATGCTTGAGGTGCTTCGTCTATAATGTTCTGCATGGTTACTTGCATAATGCAGTTATAACTGCATCTTTATTTACCTTTAGGTTTTATCTGGTAATATTATTTATTTTACAGTTATTTGCAGATTTCTTCAATGTTTTGAATATTGTTGTGATATTTTGTTTAAAGGTGTGATATCATGATTGCAGATCCCAGTTGCATGCCTCCTCTACTCTTTGGTTCTTAGATTTGGCAAATCCTTCTATAACAATACTGTACTCTTTGGTTCTTAGATTTGGTTAATCCTTCAAAATATATTCAGATTAATTTTCTTTTTTTGGAGGAATATGTGAAATTTGTCAAGGACAAAAACCAGATATAGCAGCAGTCTAGAACTTCGTTGATTACTATGATGTGGATCAAATGTAACGAGATAATAGAAAATGTCCAGATGTGATGTCCATATAAGAGGACGTGAGTAGGATGGATTATTCATCAACAAATGATCTTTCCCTTAGTCCCCATTTTCATTGAAGGTAATTGTATAGAGTGCACTCCCGGTCCTTTGATGTAGGGATGTGTGTGGGTCCAATCGAATCAAATTTTTTGAAAAATTGAACCGAATTGGTTTAAATGGTTCGGTTCGGTTTGAAAATGGTTTGGTTTGGAAGTAGTTCGGTTCGGTTGAAAACGGTTCGGGTTGATTCTATTTTGAAAAGAAAAAAATTTAAAAATTTAAAAATAAAGTTATAAAAATCAATTTGGTTCGGTTTGATTTGGTTCTATTCAAAATGGTTTGGTTTGGAAATGGTTTGGTTCTATTCAAAATGGTTTGGTTCTTAAAATGGTTTTAAAAATTGATTCAGTTTATGAATTGTTTTTTAAAAATTCATTCGGTTCATGAATTGGTTTTTAAAAATTGGTTATTTTAAGGGCGGTTTAATTCGGTTTGATGGGTAATTGAGGAGTCACATCCTTCCCGTTTTGAAAATTTTAAAAACAGAAGTGTTCTCCGTTTGCTGAATAGAGAGCTAAAGCCCATAGCATTCATAGCATTTCTCTTAACTAATTAATGTTCCCAATGGCACTTGGTACACAGTACTTTGTCTTTTTCTGGTTGGTCATACAATAAATGTCTAGATTACAAGTGTAATCGATAATAAATAGATATTTGACAATTTAAAAAATGAGTATTGGGGTAGTTTTTGAAAGATAGGAATCCTCTTGCAAGTGTTGCTTTCAAAATAACAATTATTGAAACGAGGGTGGGTTTATTGGTAATCTTGACTATTTAGTATATATGGTGCTTTTTAAATTCATTTTTATTTAAAATTTCAAAGATTTTATTTTTTTATTAACTATTTTATTATTTATTCTAGTTCAAACAACTTTCTTCTTAAAATCTTTTTTTTACTCAAATTTTCAACATCAATATATATATATATATATATATATATATATATATATATATATATATATATATATATATATATATGAGGTAGGATCTTTTGACACCGGTGTCAAATTTGTAATTTGACACCTTATCTAAGAGTCATTAGATAAAAAAAATCAATGATGTCACATGCTTACAAATAAGAGTCGTTGATCTTTTTTGATCTAATGACTCTCAGATGAGGTGTCAAATTTCAAATTCGATATTGGTGTCAAATGATCCCTCTCTCTCTCTCTCTATATATATATATATATATATATATATATATATATATATATATATATATATATTAGCCGCTTTACGTACAATAACAGGTGTATGGTTATGAGGTGTATGGTTATGATTCCCTGCATTTAATGCTTCCAAGTATATATACGATAAGTACTTGATTGCTGCACGTATAGCAGCTGCAGAAATGTAAACCCCATATATATATATATATATTGATGAAAATTAAACACATAATTTAATATCAATTACCCAAACCCCTGATCACTAAACCAACCCTGGTCACTTTTTCAAGTTTCAACTCTAATATACTAACACTTGAAAAGCTTGCAAGTATGCATCACAAAAAAGTACAAACTTTTGGTAAAAAATATGGTTCAATATAAGGGATAAACAATTGTCATGTTACATGAAGAAAAAACTTTTTGGAACTGACACAAAAAATTGAGGAGAGAGAGAAAATTGATAGTGTAACCCACATGTATTTTTGAGTCCGTAGAAACAAGTTTTTCAACGCAAGATAACAACCGTTTATCCCTTAATATAATACACTTGTGTAGTATGGCTAAGATAAAAATAATAAGAAAAAAAGTAAGTATCAAAGCTATTGAAACCCGTGTTATCAACTCGAATCGTTTATCGATTTGGTTAAGATATTGGGTTAATGGATTATCGGTTTAATATATGGGTCACTGATTCAATCATATAAATTAAATGTATAAAATAAAATTAGTAATATAAAATTAGAAGCATTTTAGCTAATACTAAGACTTGGATTAGTAGTAACTGCTATAAGTTTTAATCTACATGTTCGAATCTCAATAGTGCTATTTTTCAAGAATTATGTCAACAACTCCATAAACCAATTTTTTTTTTTAAATAAAAGAACAAAAAACGATGCTGGCTTAATATGGGTTGAATTGGTTCATTGATTTCATATCCAGTCAAATGCATAACCAATTTGAGGGTTTTATTTTTTTTTATGTTGCATGAGATAATTTATCTCATGCAACACATAAAATATGGGTGAGATCCACTAAAAAAAAGAAAAAATAAAAAAGTGGGTCTCATCTATTTTTTTTTGTGTTGCACGAGACAATTTGTCTCATGCAACATAAGAAAAATAAAATTCCCAATTTAATACCTAAATCGAACCGATTGGGGATCCGATTTACCTTTCAATTGATCGAATCAGTCGGTTCGAGTTGATTTGTATAACATTAATTGAAACTAATTGAATGCATCTGGTATGCCTATAAAATTTTAGGAATCAAAAAGGTATATATATTGAAAGAAGTGAGTTTTATGGTTGATGTGTTATCTTCCTTTATAAATTATTTTAATTTTTTTATTGATTGGATTATTATGAATTTATATATGTGAGTTTTAAGGTACTAATTACTTTTTATTTTAAACTAGGGAGAAGTAATCTAGAGAGGGGAAATACACGGGAGAGATGAGCTGTTCTTTTTTTTTTTTTGGAAACAAGAGATGAGCTGTTCTAATCTGTGATAATATAAGTTATTTGAGGAGAGAGAATAATAGTAAAACATTTAACTTTTTAAAAGTATTTAATAAAGACTAAATTTGAAAAGCAGCATAAAAATAGAAAAGTAAGGAATGTTTATAAACGTTTTAGAGTGTGAATAGCCCAACCCTGGAAAGACAAGACCCAGCTTGAAAGTGGAAATCCCTCTTCCTTTTATTTTCGTCTATAATTTTATCTTTAGGCCTTATATCAACACTCTTCTCACTACGGGGGCCTCTAAATTCTCCAGCTCCACCACTTCATCTATTTGATCCTATCCTATTCCTAGAGAATAAAATCCCAAGAATTTACACTTACACACTTTTATGTTTAAAAGAAACTTCTATTAGGTAACAAGGAGACCAAAGGCACCAAATTTGGTTATATTAAAGCTTCCATATCTCTGTCTGTCACTATAATAAAACAGCTAAAAAGTTTTGGAATAAAGGAAAACTCATGAGGAGAATAAAAGGCATCAATAATTGATGCCTTATCTATCTTCTTTAACTGTCCTAAGAAGTAAGAACCATGTAATTACAGAATTGACTGATCTTAATTCCTTGACTTCTAGTTGTGCACTTGTACTTTTTTTTCTTTTTTCTTTTCTTCGGTGTGTTCGATTTATTTGAACGAGGCTAATCTCCTTCGTAGTGTAGAGCATGAAAGTTTTTGTCACTGGCTCCAAATTATTTTGCCTATATACCAAACCAAATACCTCTTAGTCTCATTGATCCTTTCTTTAGACACAACTCACTTACCAATTATGTCATTCCTACGGGATTCATTTGATAAAAAAAATCAACCGATTTGTAAGCATGTGATATCATTGATTTTTTTTTTGATCTAACAGATGAGGTGTCAAACTTCAAGTTTGACACTGATATCAAATGATACTACCTCATATATATATATATATATATATATATATATATATATATATATATATATATATCAGTATAAATTAAAAATATATAATAACAATAGAAAATTATCACTAAGCAAATAAGAAAAATAAAACCAATTATTTTCTTATTTTCTTTTTGTTTTAGTTTTTAATTAATTTTTTATTTTAATTTATTAAAAATAGCCCAGTTATATTTTTTTCATTAATTTGTAATATTTTGGCTGCAAAGGTAAACAATCAACTGCAAAAGTATCTTTTAAAATACATCAATTACTTCTGAAAATATATTTTAAAATATACATACATAAAAATTCAACTTTTCACCGAAAAAAAAATAAAAAAAATTCAACAATTACTTCTGAAAATATCTTTTAAAATAACTAAAAAATTAATTTAAAAATTAATTCTTTGGTATATCTAATTATCTATCAGATTCATTAGAAATAATTACTTTTTAAATTTTAATTTTTTCTAAAACATTAATACTTTTGTATATCTAAGTATTGAATGTAACTTTGATAATACAAATAAGAATATTTGAAAATGTAGATCAGATCTTTCTTCTAGTCAAAGTTAAATATTTTTTATTAAGTGATTTTCTTAAAACAATTTAGATGACTGGCACTTTTATAAAAATTAGAATTATGACACATTTTTTAACAAACTAAAAATGAAAAGTAATGAACAAAAATTAAACCTAAGAGGCAATGAGACTATAATTCATTACACTTTTTCTTGTTTGCTTAGTGATATAATTTGATTATTATTATTTTTTTAATTTGTGTTGGTAAAAACTCAATCATTAAAATAAGTCAAATATTTGAAATTTATTTGTGTAAATAAGTAAAGGTAAGTAATAAAATATATTTGACAAATCAAAGATATAAGCTAATGAAGGACAATTTAGATAATCGGAATTATAAATAATTAAGAATTAATATGAATAAATGAATAAAAGTGTTAATAATTTAACCTTTAAGTTAGTATACAAATGAACTTCTTATGAAAAGAGCAACATAAAGTTAAAAAAACTTCCACACAGAGAGGATATTAACCGAAAATATTATCATTAAATAATAAGTGAATATGTGTGTAAGAGTGAGGAGATCTCGTTTCCATTTGCATTTGATTTTCATTTTGGAATTGTTTTCCTCATATGTTACATGACAAAATAACAATTTTCTTACACATACAATTCAAGCTGGGCCTCACTTTTGATTTGTTCTTATTTCACTGTTTAATGGACCCTACATATATTATGAGTGTGTAAAAGAATGATTTTTTTATCATGTAACATGATAAAACAATGGCTAAAGTGTCTGTATTTTTAAAGGATATAAGTTATATCATTTTAATTTTTAATATTATGTTTACCAGTAAGATATAATTATAATATGAAAATTTATTCTTTTTCTCTCTCCACATCAGTTGAAGTGACTAAGGAGAGAGAGAAAAAAAATCAGATTTTCATATTATAACTATTTCTTATCGATAAAACATAGTGTTTAACACTAAAAGGACACAAGGTTGAGGTTGTGTACTTTAAAAGCACAAATCTTTTTCCTAAAACAATTCCCCATTTTGTATTACATACAAATATAAAATCGGATTTAATGAAAACTTTATTTTAGTCACTAAAAGATAAATTTGTGGTCAAATTTGTATCATTAGGAATTTTTATATTTTTATACAAAGCAAATTCTAGTTCGCAATGTTAGAAAAACAATTAAATTAAAAACAAAGAATTAACATTTTCTCATTACCTTCAAATTGTTGAGATAGATGACTCAATAAATGAAATTAAATAAAAAGTATAATATCAATAATAAACATATATAATATATATGTCTTATTTATAGCAGTAAAATAAATACACTGATAGAGTATATAAGAAAATTATAAGATTACATATTCTTTAAATAATTTTATTGTGATATAAATAAATATTAATAATTAATAAAAAATGAATTTTTTATAAATACTTAATGGTGTTAAGTTACTAGCTGTAAAAAGTGAAAAAAAATAAAAATAAAGTAGGGTGTAATTTTTTTTATCAAGTTTAGAATTTATTGTCGTTCCAAATGTATCTTGTTGTTTTTTAAAAATTTATCATTGTGGGTTCTTTATATTGTTACAAATTTTTAGCATGTGTATTGATTTGATGCTGTTTAGACACATTTGTTCCAATGTAAGCAAAAAATATGACTGATACATGACCATTTGGTTAATTTGCTTTCAAATCCCTTTCAGACAATGTTTTTTGGGTTCTAAAAAAAATAACCCATTTTTTTGCTGAGATTATTACTTCTGGGTGTTAACATATTAGCGTAATTTATTTAATGAGTATTTGCATTTTGTATCGTAGGCATAAATATGATGGTAGAAAAGGATGTCCCTGGTAATGCATAAACATAGGAAATCACATGTTTGATATGTGTTGAACTCATTCCTCCAATGATTGCTACAGAATGACACTGAGTTAATAGTGTTATAGTGTTTTCTTATTATAGGTACAAGCTGATCTTTTAATTCCATATTTCCTCGGTCTATTTGTTACCTTGATTTTATTAGTGGCTGTTATAATTAGCAATAAGTTGTATGCATTTTTCTTTTTTTAGCCATCCTCATTTTAACATAGTCTACTATGGCGTATTTATTTTTTACATAACTCATCGAGTAGATAATTATATTTGATTTGCATAATATTGATCACTCTGGATAGCAGATTTTTGTTTATGGTTGATATTTGTAAAGTTATGTGTGTATGCTGTAATTTTTTCCACCCGAAATATAGAACAAGATAACAACACAGGCTTTTGTAAGTATAAAATTTACAGTGCGATTAACCAACCACGACGGACGGACGACAAATATTTTGTTCTTTCCCCCGGGCATCGCACGGGTAATTCACTAGTTTTGTATTACATACAAATATAAAATCGAGTTTAATGAAAATTTTATTTTAGTCACTAAAAGATAAATTTGTGGTCAAATTTGTATCATCAGAAATTTTTATGTTTTTATACAAAGCAAATTCTAGTTCGCAATGTTAGAAAAACAATTAAATTAAAAACAAAGAATTAACATTTTCTCGTTACCTTCAAATTGTTGAGATGGATGACTCAATAAATGAAATTAAATAAAAAGTATAATATCAATAATAAACATATATAGTATGTCTTATTTATAGCAGTAAAATAAATACACTGATAGAGTATATCTTCTTATAATAAAAATTATAAGATTACATATTCTTTAAATAATTTTATTGTGATATAAATAAATATTTAATAATTAATAAAAAAATGAAATTTTTATAAATACTTAATGGTGTTAAGTTACTAGCTGTAAAAAGTAAAAAAATAAAAATAAAGTAGGGTGTAATATTTTTTATCAAGTTTAGAATTTATTGTCGTTTCAACAAATCTCAATGTAATTAAGAGTAATGCTTGTTTACCGAAAAAAAGAAGAGTAATATACTCTATATTTATTACACAAATCGTTCTTTTATATTTTGTGTTTGCATAAACTTATTTTAATTTAAAAAAAATAATTTATAACTAATATTTTACTTAAATTTTTTTAAAATAAAAAACAATTTTTTCCAATAATAATAAAGGAAACCAAACATCCCTTGCAGTGCTTTAAAAAACTGGGGTCCAATTACGCTATCATCTCAAAGAGGACTCTCACTCAACTAAAGAAGTATTGTCGCCCCTGTCTTTTACTTTTTATTTTTGTAAAGGAAGATTTGACCTTCATCTAAGAATCTTCGCCCTTAATGCTTCATCTTTGTTGGTGTCACCTCCCCGATGCATCTCTTTCTCAAAGTAGACAAAATCTAGTGAAAATCCTCATTAATTGAATTTTTTAATACACATTGCTGGAATATATATATATATATATATATATATATATATATATATATGGGAAAAAGACTTCTCATGTTACATGAGACGTTTCCTCTCCTATCACTCTCACTCCGATGTCCGTGCCAACCACTTTTTCTATTTTTTATTTTTTTTCTTTAAGGTGGGCCACACTCCTTTCTCTCTATGTAGGAAAGCTTCAATTTCTCATGCAACATGAGAAATTACAAGCCCTATATATATATATATATATATATATATATATATATATATATATATATATATATATATATATATATATATATATATAGGAAATAGTTTTCTCATTTTACATGGGAGAATTTTCTCATGTTACACTCACAATTAAAAGGTAGGACCCATTTTGACTTTTTTGTTTTCTCACTTTTTTGTGGACCCCACTTATGTTTGTGTGTGTAACATGAGAAAATATTCTTATGTAAAATGAGAAAATCAATCCATATATATATATATATATATATATATATATATATATATATATATATATATATATATATATATAGGGCAGGTTATATTTACAAACTTTCTTGTTTACAAACTCTTATAAACTACACTATGTAGGACTGGTCCTACATTAATCACACAATGTACGACCAGTCCTACATTAGTGTAATTGCAAAAAAAGTTTATAAACAGATCCTATATATATATATATATATAAATTGTGTAGACAATATATTGGTTATGAATAAGAAGTTTGGTAGTGAAAATGTGTGTCTTTTCGTCGACAAATAGATGTATCTTTTCATCCTAAAAGATGTGTTGTTTCATTCTAACGGACATGTTGTTTCATCCTTGAATGAGTGCCTTTTCATGTTGAACGAATGTGTCTTTTCGTGTCCAACGGATGTGTTGTTTCGTCGTCGAATATGTGCCTTTTGAAACGTGATCGGTCAGTGTCTATAAATAGACACTGACACCTTCAAAAAATGAATCCAAATTTTTCTGCATTGATACTCTTCTGGAATTTCTCCTCCTTCCGGTTTGCATATTCTTGTTCATACTCCATTATAATTTCCTCTGACATTTTGTTGTGTTCGTTTAGGCTGTTGACTGGTAGTGCCCATTCTTCAGACGAAATCCGTTCTATCCTGGGTGACAAATATCCATCAACCTTTGGCATCAGTGAGAGGGGCAAATTGTCTTAAGGAGACACGTTCTGTGGGCTCGGATTTATTCCTCTGATTTTGCATATTTTATTCCTCTGATATCGTCATCTATCTGTTTCATCATTCTGTCTCAATTATCTGATTCCGTGTAAGTCTGTTTTTAATATTCATAATTACACGGTGATAATTCTAATCATCTACTCATTTTGTTCTTTTCATGGGTTCAAATCTCTAGTCATTTAATATCACCCACTGTCTTTAATAATAATAGGAAATACGTCTTCAGTGAGGGGGCAAATCCTTTACCCATATTTCAAACCCCTACTGATTAGGATTAGAAACATGGTAATACTTTTCTCACGTAGTAGGAGATAATTATCTCCTACTGACTCATTTGTATAAGTAGGGTCCACTTTTAAGAGAAAAAATAGGGTGAGATCCATCTTGGATTTATGTATATAGGAGATAGATTTTTTTTAGGGGAAGGATATTGTGACAACCAAGTGACTACCAATCAATCTCACCATTAGATCGATTATGTTGATCCAACGGTTATATTTATTTACATCTTTGTATGGTCATGATTCTCCATATTTAAAGTGAAAGCATTAAATATGGGAAATCATAACCATACAAAGGTGAAAATAAATATAAAGTATTAAATTTGGGAAATCATGACCATACAAAGATGGAAATAAATATAACCGTTGGATCAAAATGATCGATTTAATGGTAAGATTAATTGATAATTACTTGATTGTAACACAACTTAATTATCACAATATTTTTATAAGAATAGTAAATTCGAAATAAGCATTTCAGAAGACGGAAATATAGAACTTACTGTTTTTGTACATCGCATAGTTGACTTCAAGAGAGCAACAGCAAATTGCCGTGAAAGCATAAATCATTTTAGCTTGTCCTTACGTAGTTGCCTTTTTTTGTTAGATTTTTCAGTTTTTTATTTTATTTAAGGATGGATGGGAAGTAGGACATTTTTGTTAAAAAACAAAATAGTGGAGCTTGCAATCCTCCGCTTTGTAAAAGGTAGGTAGGTGGTAAGTTGTTGGTCACTTCCACTTATATATAAAAATTGTAAGAATTATCAAATGTAAAATTATTCATGTAATTTTACTAAAACCTAAACTTATGTTTATAAAATAATGAGCTAATATCCTTTTTGTCCTCAGCAAATTTCACGATATTCGCTTTAGTCATAGTAAATAAAAAGCTATTCGTGGTTCGTAAGAAATTCAAAATGAATCAATTTAGTTGAAATCGTGGTACCTCACAAATTCAAAAAAGACACACATTAATCCCTCAAAATGACTAAAATGGGTCCATTTTGAATTTCTTTGGGACCACAAATAGCCGTTTTATTTGCTAGGGACTAAAGCGAATATTTACTCTGAGATAATTGATTTATGAGATATCACAAATTTAATCTTTGTTATTCACATTTTAAATAAAAATGATTTTTTTTTGGTGAGTAAAATTTATGTAGGATTAAACACCGGTGTTCCGTAGGGATTAAAAGAGACCCCAACCTCTTTATGTACAATGTAAGTCTTCTAAGATAATTAGTCTATAATAAAAATATTAATATAATTTCAGGAAAAAAGAATATGAGTATTGAAAATTTATTAAGTCACTAAACAATTCAATTATGAGGATTAGGAAATAATATATGGGTATTGTACTTATAAATCTACTTCGTCCTAGTTGCATGGAACACGAAATGGGGGCCAAGGAGAGTGGATACCTCGTCAACAAGACAAGATATATAGAAGCAAACACATTTGCCCGACTTTACCTGAATAAAAAATTATAGAATCAAAGTACCATAGTTTATTTACTAGAAAATGAAAATAAAAAAATAATACCTTAGCTTATTGTACAACAAGCTACCCATACTCATTTTATTGTTCATGGAATGAATAATTGTTGAACCTACCCCATTAACTAAAATTGTCAAAGCCGTTTCATGGTTACTTAACTTCCGGTTCTTTAAAAATCTTCCACTATTTTTTTTTTGGGAAAGTTGTGTGTCATTTTAAAGCATGTAAAATTATGTCATCTTAAGAGAGATAAAGAGATAGATAAAAGAAGAGAGAGTTGACAAAAAAATAAAATAAATGTGCGAGTCCCACCACTTTGTGATAGTGAAAGGATATAAGTTGTGTTATTTAAAAGGATAAACATTTTTCCCTTATTTTTTTACTAGAATTGATTGTTTGTTTGTTTGTTTTTGTGTGTGGGGTAAATCTTCACCTAGCCTTTATCTTTAAAGTTCATCTTCCTGAGTGGCGGACACAGGAATTTTAATAAGATGAAGCGAAAATAAAAAATATTATATAATAAATAAAAGTACTTGAAATACAATACAAATTTAATATACAAAAAGTTGAAATAAATCTATTACAGAAATTAATATCATTTCACTTACTCTTGTTCTACGTGTTTTCATATTATTAAACTCATATATAATTGAATTCGTGCTAAAACTCAAAATAATTTCTTTTTCAATGTATGTAATCAAAGATAGTCTATGACTATACATACATGCAATGATCTTAGGAAGGTGGAAGTTGATTCTGCCTGACTCTAGAATTTACACAGCCAAAATCAAAAGCCTGAAGAAGGAGGTTGGTGATGGACGAAACAGGAAAGGAGATAGAGGATGATATGATGTTCTTAAGGAAAAATATGGGTACGAGTGTGAGTAGAAACATGGGGAACTGAAGGAAAAAACGTATATAACAAAGTAATTTCATCATCACATTTTTTTACATATATTATAAAAAAAATTCCCAAATCTTATAGGGGGTGGAGGCCCACCCTAGCCCCCTGTTGAGTCCGCCCCTGATCTTCCTGCAATTTAGGGTTGGGAAAACATATTAGCGGATCAGATTCATGTCAGATCAAGGTCCGGCATATTTACGGGTCAAATTATCTAACTCGAACACGATACATTTTTATTTATGGGTCAAAAATTAAAATATGGACATGTTACGAATCATGAATCACACGAGTTGATTGAAAATTTGATTTCATTTAAAATAAATAGATGGGAAAATCTAAATAAAATACGAGGCAAAATCACCAATATTTCAATTTTTTTAATTGTTTTTGAATAAAAACAAAGGGTTCGCTTTTTTTTAGAGTGAATGTATATAATTTATTTACAGTGAGCCCAAAATGATGACATTTTAAGGAGGAAATCAAGGTATTTTTGTAATTATAATTTATTTCAGGGTTATAATAATCTTTTTAATTATAGTTTTTAAATTTTTCAACTCAAAACGACGTCGTTTTGAGAGCGAATATAGATAACTTATCTACATTCACTTTAGAAACATTAAAGCCAAAAATAAAATTTACAAATTGAAACACGTGTGACATTGATTAACCCGTGACACAACACGACTCGAAAATAATTTATTTCATGTACCCAAACTTGACATGACCTATTTTATCCAATGAATCCGCACAATTTGTAATTTAATATATAATATTGTAGTTTGTTTTATCCTTTAGATAAACATGTCTAGTCAAAGGCAGTAAGTTTATATTGGATTTATGAGTTCTCTCATATATTTATAGATAAAATATTTTTAATATATGCAGATCAATGTACACAATAAGAGCAGCATATAATGGAGAGTGTGTGTTATAAAGCAACATATAATGGAGAGTCCAAAATTTAATCTATTGTTATCGTATTAAAATTAGTATAATTAAAATCTTTTTTCTTAATATCACCCTTAATTGTTTATTTTTTTTGGACCATATCTCAGGACCTAATTCAACTCACAAATCATAACACGTGTTCCCACGCCTACCACAATTTTTTGCGTACATCACTCAAACATTCAGTATGGGTTGGTTGTTGATTTTGAATATCAGCACATATTTTGAGAAGAAAAAAAATAGAGTGGAGAAAAGAGTTTGCATAGTTGACCCTTGGACCCAACAGTGGCCCACAAGCATGTGCACCATGTGTATGTCAGCCATGTTTTGTGTTAAAGTAAATCCACGTCTCAACCTTTGCTATGTAATGCCAATATAGGTTTCAGCAATTGTTAAATAAGTGCATAACAATGAACTGTTAGCAATATACACAATCTGATTGATGTTTCTTGGCGATAAAATTGTTTTTTTATAAGGAATACTATTCTCATGAGAATTCTTCAAAAATGCACTCACAACTTAGAGGAGAGAGGGGGAGAGAATAGAGGAGAGAAAAAAATAGAGAGTGAGTCTCACTTTTGATTTGTGAGTGCATGAGAGAAGAATTCTCTCATTTCACGTAAGAGTAATATTTTCCTTTTTTATATATATAAAAAGGGGTTGCATTTTCTCATGCAACATGAGAGGAGGAGCTTTTCTCCTACACACAATCCAGTGGGCCCACTAATTTAAATAAAAAAGAAAAATGAAAGAAAATATTAACACGAAAATCGAGCTTTCACTAACATGAGAGATGACTATTCCTATAACATGAGATTTATTTATCCCATATAAAAATAGGGAAATAGTTTTCTCATTTTACATGAAAATTTTCTCATGCTACACTCACAATACATGAATGGGTTTCATCTTGACTTTTTTGTCTTCCCATCTTTTTGTGAATTCCACTCATGTATTGTGAGTATAGCATGAGAAAATTTTCTCATGTAAAATGAGAAAATTAATTCTCATAAAAATATATGAAATTTATATAAAGTTAGAGGAGGGATATTCTTATTATCAAAATTTTCTACTACCAACTTACTACCTATTTAATCACCATTGGATAAACATTTTCTCTTTTTTCAAAAACTTTTTAATATTCTCTCTCTTTGATTCAATGGTGATTAGATAGGTATTAAGTTAGTAGTAAAAAATTTTGGTAGTAAGAATATCCTCCCTCGTTGAGTTATATGAAGAGATTTTTCTTTGATGTCATAGAAGTACCATATTCGGTAATCTCATTTTCTAAAAAAAAAATAAAAAATTATTTCCATTTAAACCAACATTTTTATCTTTGCTTTTATTTAAATCCCAATTTCTTACCCTTTTTAAAAGGATATATGATATTAGGGGAAGGGATATGATATTGTGACAACCAAATAATGTTACTATCAAATCTTAACCGTTAATTTCCGTCAATCAACGGTTATCATTTATTGCGAATTAATAATTAATTAATGAGTTTGATTTGAAAAATGATAATCGTTGATCTGCTGAAATCAATAGTTAATATGTGGTAGTAACATTAGTAGTAACATTATTTGGTTGTTACAATATCCTATCCCTTAGGGAAATACCAAAAACTTGTTTCATATGAGAAGAAAAAAGAGAAAAATAATATGAATCTCATACATTTATATAGTTTCCATATGTAATTGAAAAACAATCACATAGGAAGTATATTTTAGTTGTTGTTGTTATTATTATTATTATTATGATATGATTTCCGTGTTATAATCATGACTATGTAACCAAAGTTGTGCAATATATATATATATATATATATATATATATATAGGGATAGGATATTATAACAACAAATAATATTATTACCAATATTACTACCACATCTTAACCGTTGATTTCCGCCAATCAACGGTTATCATTTTTCAAATCAAACTCATTAATTAATTATTAACTCGCAATAAATGATAACCGTTGATCGACGAAAATCAACGATTAAGATATAGTTATAACATTATTTGGTTGTCACAATATCCTATCCCATATATATATATATATATATATATATATATATATATATATATATATATATATATATATATATATATATATATATATATATATACACGAAACAATAATTCCATACATAATACATGTTATTGTTTTGTGATTAGAACATTATGAATTTTGAATGCAAAAAATAGAGTAGTCTTATGCGTGTTGCGTTATTTGTCTTCTTCCTTCGGCACCAAAACCCACGTGGGTAGCCTCAACTGGTGAATAGTACTGCACAAAATTTGGTAATCAAAAATAGTCTTTGATAGAATTTCCACCAGTGATTATGAGACAATAGTTCTGATACGATTGGTTGTGCCAAGTAATCACAACTGGAGAAAAATAATTTATACATTAATAAGTAATAACAATTTTGGAATTGGAACAATCCTTAGCAGAAGTCCAGATCAGGTTAAGACATATAATTGGGTCAAGTTGAATGTGACATACTAACAAGCTTACTTACTATATAAAATTTTGATATTTTGAGGGGACATTGATGCAGTATGCTAAGTTAACTAATAATTATATAAAAAATTTAATTATACACATCACCAAGAGAAAATAAAGACCCAATTGAAAGGTAAAATACAAGGTTGAGATTTATGGGTCTTATTCTATCTGAGGACCCAGCTGGCCACCCCACAAATCAAATTATAAATCAGAGGGATCATTATGGAGCATTCATGCAAAATTCATGGTTGAAAAAACAAAGGACCTACCACTTACAGGAACTCAAAGAGGAGTTGTTCATAAAAGGAGAACAAACTGTGCTAACACATGTAAAAATAGAAGAGATGGAAAAGTTATGTAACATATGCAGAATATAGACACAAGAAAAGACCAGTGGTAAGTACCATTAATCTATAAAATTAAGATAAATCATGTTATTCAATTCCCACATGGGAAACAAACCACTGTTCCTCATGCATGCTTTTTTTTATTCTCCTTTTTCTCCTTTTTTTTTCTTTTCTTTTTTTCTTTTTCTTTCTTCTTTACATAAATCCCATTTCTCTTTTGTAGAATCATAAGCCAAACAGCTCCATCTATTTTTGTGCACCCTCCATTCATTCCTTCTCAAACTCCCTACTACCATGGGAAAACATATCAACATGGAAAATGATGCTCAGGACAATTCCTTTGCAACAATATCCTCCACCATTCCCACCAACTTTACTGACACCAAAACTTCTACAACATCCTCCTCCTCCTCAACAACAACAACATCATCTTCTACTTCAAATTCTAATTCATCAACCAAACAAGACTCAAAAACTCCATCAAATGATTCAAATTCAAGCACAGCTCAACATTTGGAAAATGGGAAGGACTCAAATGGGTGCAAGAAGAGACAGAGAAGTGAAAGTGAAAGTAGCAAGCACCCAACATATAGAGGAGTAAGAATGAGAAGTTGGGGCAAATGGGTGTCTGAGATTAGAGAGCCAAGAAAGAAATCAAGAATATGGCTTGGAACATACCCTACTTCAGAAATGGCAGCAAGAGCACATGATGTAGCTGCCTTAGCTATCAAAGGCAATTCAGCATACCTCAATTTCCCTGAATTGGCTCAAGATCTTCCAAGGCCAAATAGCACATCACCTAAGGATATTCAAATTGCAGCTGCAAAAGCAGCAAACACTTCTTTTGAAGATGTTAAGCAATGTCAAGCTGAAGCAGAACCAAACCAAACAGAACAAGCTTCTTCTTATTCAACTCTATCCATTGACAATGCTCAAGAGTCTTCAAATTCTCCTTCTACCAAAGATGATGACACATTGTTTGACTTACCAGATCTTTTCCCTGATGAAAACCATGGACTTCGCTCCTACAACTCTTCTTCTTCTTGGCATTTATGTGCTGTTAATAGTGGATTTCGCCTTGAGGAGCCATCTTTTTGGGAGAACTACTAAAGGTTGTTTCATGTAAAAACAATATTAAATAAGAACAAAAAAAAAGAAGTAACATTCAAGAGTTTATCTTCTTATTTAGTCACTGCAGTCTGCAATTTGCACAGAGAAGACCAGTTAAGGTACAGTTTCCATTTTTATCTGTAAATGGCTGTGTCTATTGCTATTTTCTTTTACTTTTTTTGTCTTTTTTGGCGAATAAAGGTTTAGGGTCAGCAAGACTCTCTATTCCATATTCCACCAAGTCTCTCTACTACCATGAAATGCATTACTTGGGAAAATTGGAGCACATCCTTCTTCTACTTTCAATTGAAAATATTAGACTTGTGTAACATTATGAAGTTTTGGGTTGAAATAGATTTTATATCATCAGAGGTAATGGTTGATTGATCCGTGTGAACTCAATATTTAAAAATGTATAATTTAAGAATTTGATGAATGTAGTGAAGCCTTTATGTAATTTCAAATAGCTTCCGTTGGAGGGGAGCGACTAGAGACTTGGGATTCGCATATGAAAGGAGAATATTGAAAACCAATTATGAGTGGTGAAATCTCACATTTATGGAATTATCATATTCTTTTGGGAGTCAGGATATTTTAACTATAAAAAATTCTTATTACTAACTTACTACTCATCACATCATCATTGGATCAAAGAGAGAATGTTAATAAGTTTATGAAAAGAGAGAAAATGTTAATCTAATGGTGATTAGATAGGTAATAAGTTGGTAGTAGAAAATTTTGGTTATCCAAGATAAATATTTGTTTCTCTTTAATTATGTTTTCGATAAAAGAAACCATAAACTCAATGTCTTACATTTATGGAATTATTATATTCTTTTGGGAGTTAGGATATTTTAACTACCAAAAATTTTTATTACTAATTTACTACTCATCACATCACCATTGGATCAAAGAGAGAATGTTAAAAAGTTTACGAAGAGAGAGAAAATGTTAATCTAATGGTGATTAGATAGATAATAAGTTGGTACTAGAAAATTTTGATAATGAGAATATCCATCATCTTGATTTGGAAGATAAATATTTGTTTCTCTTTAATTATGTTTTCGATATTATCATAGATACCCTTATTAACGTAGATTATAGAGAATCAATCTCTGTTTTTACTTTTTACCCTTCCTAATTAGGCATTTACCATCTCTGTTTTTCACTCGATACAAGGTTTTCTCCGGTCACATATTTTTTAATTATGTACTACGGATATTACATAGTTATAATAATAAAGTTATTTTTTTAACTATGTATTACATATTTTTTAATTATGTACTACGGATATTACATAGTTATAATAATAAAGTTATTTTTTTAACTATGTATTACGGGTCGTACATAGTTATATATTAAAGAATATATTGCAAAACGACACTAATATCATAACTATGTACTACCCGTAGTACATTATTAAAAATATGTGACTAGACAAAACCTTATATTCAGTCACATAACAAACCATTTTCCCCCCCCCCACACACTTGGGTAGGATCCATTGACATTAGGGTCAAATTTTGAAATTTGACACCAAATCCTAACCGTTAATTTCTGTCAATCAACGATTATTATTTGTTGGGAATCAAACTTATTAATTAATTATTATTTCTCAATAAATAATAATCGTTGATTGGCAGAAATCAACAATTAGGATTTTGTGTTAAATTTTAAAGTTTGACACTGGTATCAAACGATCCTGTCCCTATACATATATATATATATATACATATATATATATATATATATATATATACATATATATATATATATATATACATATACATATATATTAGGCCACCAGTGTCAGATTTGAAATTTGACACATCATCTGAGAGCCGTTAGATCAGAAAAAATCAACGACTCTGATTTGTAAGCATGTGACACCATTGATTTTTCTGATGTAACGACTCTGAGATGAGGTATCAAATTTCAAATTTGACACTGGTGTTAAAGGATCCTACCTCATATATATAAATTATGTGTTGTATATCATAATCTCCTTTTTATTCGATGTGTGTTGTTCAATTGGCAACACAAGTTGAGTAGATAGGAAGAGAATCTAAGTTCAATTCCCCGTAAATATATATTTAGGGAGGCGTGAAAAGTTTTAATTGTGACTAAGTCTTGACTCAGAATTAATCCTATAGTTAAACTTTGTAGGGTTGGTATACCAAAAAAAAAAGATCTCCTTTTTTTTTCACCTTAATTTTTTAATAGTAATGCTAATTTTTAATTGTTAGCCAGCACACCATGTCAGCTTAAATATGATAAGTGATTTGATTGTTTGCGCTGGACTTATTAGAATAATTACTTGACAAGATAAGAATTTACTATGTTTAGCTTAAGTATGAGAAGTGATTTGATTGTTTGTGCTGGACTCGATCATAGTAGTTAATTAACAAGATGACATCAACTGCACATAAACATATTAATTTAATGTGTTTTGTTAAGTCATATGTTTATGTCCACCTAAAAGCATGAATATTTTTACTATAAGAGAAAATTTATTACAAAGATAATCATGTGGTTACCTAACTCATACTTAACTCAAAACTCCTTGTAGACCCTCTTTCGTAATCCTGAAAACTCCTATGTCATGTGTGCTTTCTATCTTAATTATAACACACCTGAGTTATTGGTTCTATTTATGTAATTTTTCTTAGTCTTTCAAACTACTTAATTATATAATTACAAATTAAAATTACTTTTATTTTGATTATTTTTACTTGAATAAAAAATGATTTATAATAAAAGATAAATATCCCTGCTCTTTAATCCGTTTTTTTTTTTAATTTTTTTTTCATTCATCAGAATAAAATATGTACTTTTAAATAAGCATTAGCTATTTTTTTTTTTTCAAAAAGCAAAAGTTGATTTATGAAAGCGTTTATTACGTAATTAAGCATGATTCCCACTTCCCAGTACAGAAAATTTTTATCCATCTACAATTGAGCAAGATGTCTATATTTGATACATGAGCATGAGATGATTATGGGCATGTAATAGCGTTTTTTTTAAAAAAAAAAAAAAAAAAAAAACCCATTTAATAGTACTATATATCATATGATGCTATTACAAATTTTTGAAAAATATAAATTAATCAAACAGGTCAACATCAAACTTAACATATCTTCATAAGCTACCAATTTTATTCTTTGAAAAAAATACCCAATCATCTTTTGTTTACTCTTATCTTGCCGTTCATCTTGCCATGAAACGCGTAACGAATCATGCCAATTGGGGGCGATATTTATTTTTTGAATGAATAAATTAATTTACAGTAAGGAATTCAATTTTTTATCATGAGATTTTCACATAATAAAGTTATATTTAAAAATTAAGAAAACGAGATCTTATTAAATTATGAATATTTATAAAAAAAATTAAATATTAAATTTTCACATAAAAAACATCTTATGAAAAATCTAACATGAAAAGATGTATTCTGGGTGTTTAATATATTATTCTTGTTTAAATTTTGCTTATGTTTTAAATGTTTTTATTTAACACCTGATTTTTTCTTCAGTGCCATACCTAACCAGTATTGGAATATATTTCTACTTTAATATATTTTCAATATCGATACTTTTTAAATACAGTAAACGTTTGGACTAATGTAACTGTGCCAAATAAAAAACGTTGCACGCAATTTAGATCCCTTTGATAATGGATTGATGTAATTGACCCCCATTTTATTTTTTTTTGACTTAAAGCTAGAAAACCTATGCTTTTTCCATTATTCTCCCTCTTTTATCTTTTTAATTTTTGGTTGGAAAGATATTCTATAAGATTTTATATGATACATTAAATAATCATGCCTTTACCAATTTGCTAATAAATTAATCTTTCAAACAATATCTTGTGCTAATATTAATACCCAGAAGGATCCAGATCGAATAATTTTTTGCTTTTAAGCTTCACATTTTGCATCATGATTAATCATAAGAAAATTTATCGTATTCTCAATCTGTATAGACACACATGTAGGCACCCAAAGAAGGCGACAACATCATCTAACCAGAGAAAATATATATAAAGAAAGTGTAAATTAAAGGGCACTGTTTTCGTATTAGAATTATTCAAACCACTAAACAGGAAGTGCTAGATGACCTCACCATGAGAAAAGAGTAGGAGAAAGAATTGAACACGACAATAGAATAAATAATTGAAAAGAGTAAGAGAAAAAAGGAAACAGACCTCACTATCATATGTTCTTTATCCCCTGATACACTATGCAATAAATAATTGAATAGTGGCCAATATTTATATATTTTAAAGACAGTGTAAAGAACCAATTTAATTCAAAAGTTTAAGCTGGTGCTGGTGGGTAAGAAAGTGGGGGGCGGTGAGGTTCGAACTCGAACCACCAAGACCTCTGATACAATATAAAGAATCAATTCAACACAAAAACTTAAGTCGGTAGGTGAGGGCTTTTTAATAATTTCATATATCTCAATGGACCGAATATTTTATATGTCACAATCTGATTACGATTCAAAGTACAAAGATTATAATTTTCAGCTTTTCGGCACATAAATTTTTAGTACACAAACAACAATGTTGATAAACCCGACCCACAGTTACTTTTCATACTTGACTAGCTTTCAAATTATGTAAAAAAATTATACAAGAATATAGGATTAGACCCCAAATTAGTACAAGACTTGGCATGAAAGTTACAACAACTAAAGGAAAATGGATAATGTATCTTATCGGCTAGAACAACTCTTTTTATCGTATAACTATGACACCCCAAAGATAGAATTAACCACTGTTGCAAAAATTAATTAGACCGGACCCGTCCGGTTCAGTTAATAGATTAATTGTGCAATCAATCCGGTCTTTGATGTTAAAAGACTTTTAGGGCCCGTTTGGTGCACCTGATAAGGAGGATAGGATAGGATAAATTATCCTATCCTACCTTTATCATTTGTTTGGTATGCCAAGCGGATAGGATATAATTATCAGGTTGATCTTTTTTATCCTGCCCAAAGAGTAATTACTTATCCCAAGGGGGGCTTGGGTTAGGAAGGAGTAGGATAGGATAAGAAAATTTTAATTTTAATTTTTCCTAAAACATCCCTGCAAGAGACCAAGGCTTCTCCTCTACCGTCATTCACAAGTGGTGCATTCAGAATTCGAAGGGCTGCATTCAGAAACGAGGTATGTAGCTCAAACCCTTTTACATTCTTTGCTCACCCTTTTGATTATTTTGCTCGTTTCTCCTCTCTTTTTCCCGTGCTTCATTCCGATTCAAGTGAAACCCATTTTCGGATTTTTGTAAATTTCAAAGGGCTGCATTCAGAAACGAGGTATGTAGCTCAAACCCTTTTGCATTCTTTGCTCACCTTTTTGATTATTTTGCTCGATTCTCCTCTCTTTTTCCCGTGCTTCATTCTGATTAAAGCGAAACCCATTTTCGGATTTTTGTAAATTTCACATTTTTCTTCGGGTTAGATCCCATCATTTATGATCCTGTGATTCATGCGAATCTGATCTTTGTCTTGTGGGTTGCTTGTTGTTCCGATGATTTGAGTTTTAACGCTGACTGGCAGTTGATTTTTCTGAATTTCTGGAGATTCAAAACTTCAAACCAAGTTGTTGTTTTTAATCTTAGTTAAGTTTCTAATCTTAGTTAAGTTTACATTCAAAATATAGATAAATAATTTGCTTGCCGTATTTGCGCCTTTTTAGAGAATCAAATTAGTGACCTTCGAGTCTTACTGAGATAGAATACTGGCTTTATCATTCTCATAAAACTAAACTCATGGTTTTAAATAAAGTAACACTACTCTGCACTTCATTTTACACATGCTGTGCACATTGCACTAAGGTTAATGTTTGTTTATTTTCCCTCCATATTTTAATTGAAGCTTCCATTAACTTTCTATTAATGAATTATAGAAGCTACCCTTTTTTTATTATCTTGCAGAATCATCCTAATGCAAAAGATTATAGGAATACATCAATCCCACTTCTCGATAAGCTTGCTCTTGCTTTTGGAAAGGATCGTGCCACTGGTAAAGGAGCAGTTACCCCTGCTGATGTTGTTGAGGAGCTGGATAATGAAAATGAAGAAGGAAGTGATGAAGGTATTAGAGTTGAATTGTCTCAATCAGCTTCTATCAACAAAGCACAATTTAAGAGAAAACATGATCAAATTGAAACTCAGCCAAGAAAAAAAAATCGAGGAGCGCAAGCCATAGCTAATAGCATATCTGAATTGGGAAAGAGTTTAGGACAATTGCTAGAAAAAAGCTCAGAACGATTGGAAAGAGTTGCAGATCGCCTTGGAGTTGCCAAAGATGTATTTGATAATTCTATCGGCCTTATGAATGAATTGCATAAACTTGATTTAACTGAAGAAGAGTGCTTGGCTGCAGCAGATAAGATACTATCTGTGCCCTATCGGTTGCATATTTTTATGGGATCTAATGATGCTGTTCGTCTTACATTCGTGAAGTCATTGATATAGAGATTACTATGGAGATTATCTATTTTGGTTGACTTTGTTGCTTTAATTATTTGATTAGATACAATGTCTATGGAAATGATTTGAGAACTTATAACCTTGGTTATTAGTGACTTGAGAACCATTATCTATTTTGATTGCTATGGAGATCATCTATTTTGGTTGACTTTATTCCATTTTCGCTGCTTAATCAGAGTGTTATGAGGCAAAATGATTAAATAAATTTGAGATAAACTTAGAAAGATTTGTAATTATATATATATATATATATATATATATATATATATATATTGGTAACAACAATTTAATATATTTTATTTCATAGTGACTGTGTAAGATATTCATAATTATGTATTTTTAATATATTTTATTTAAAATAATATTTTTTAAATAATTTAAAATAGGAATTAATGTACAAAAAAATAAAAAAAATAAATAAAAAAATTATATGAAAATCTATTGTTGAGGGTATTTTTGTCTATTTAAAGCATATCCTGACGCAATCTGATTCACACCAAACAACGGATAGGATACTATTGTCCTATCAGATAGCTTATCTAGTGCACATCAAACACAGGATAGGATATGAGTTTATCATGCTCATATCATATCCTACCCTTATCCAATCCTCTTATCCTATCCGTCCTTATCCTATCTTGTCCACCAAACGAGCCCTTATTATTATATTTGTTACACGGTTGAACGATGAACCCATTGACCTAGTGTTCGATCGAGTTAATGACCCGCCTAAATTTAAAAATAATGGAATTAACTACCATAAAAATGACATTATTGATTATGTGATAATTTTCTTATACCAAAGTTAAGAATTATTAGTTGTATCAGATACTTACGATTCTAACTATTTAAAAAGTAAGTAAACATTATGAAAGGACATTAATCCTGTTTATTACTTGGTGAAATTAACAAACTAATGGAAATGAGGATTAATACAAAACGGCAGACACATGGCTTCAAGTTTTGATTTTTTGTGGTAATATACAGTACCTGAGAGAAACACGCAGCAGAAAGTATCTTTTATGTTTGGTGATTTGTCATAATCATCTGTTTAGTATTAAGCATAGTTGTTAGCAGTGTTCAACAGGTTCGTAAAATGCCACCACTAGTACTTGTTTAGAAAACAAAGGAAAAAAGGAAGTTATTATGGGCATTATATTTAGGGAAATATAATTCTCCTTTCATCGCCGAAGATATTTTTTGCAGCAATCAATTATAACTATAAATTAGAAGGAGTAGATAGTTATAATTTTAAATGTTATTTCTTTTTTATTTCCACATATAGTTGTTGGGTGACGTGACAGAAAGAGAAAAAATAATTTTAATATTACAATTATGTATTACCCCTAGTAAGTAATTAATTGTATAAGAGAAAATCTTTTGTAGCAACATGAGAAGTTGGGGACCTTGTATTTATTTACAATTTTTTTTTTCTTTCTTGATATCACCTATTCTGATTTCTACTTTTTCTTCTCTTTCGATTAGTATCACAATTCACACATATAAAAACCTATTAGTTGTCTAAATGTGACCCGTGAAGTTTGAAAACAGAAGAAAATATGGTCAATTAGTCTAAGGCATCATTTTGATATAGTCTAAAATTAAGAAGTGTTATTCTATATTTTAATCATTAATTTTTGTCTATTTAATGAGTATAATTGGTTTGAAATTAATAATTATTTAATTAATATAACTCAATAAACTATAACTGTTAAATAGACAAAAATTTAAGATAAGAAATAAGACTTTTTCTTTTGGTGATCTGAAAGGCTAAAGTCAGTCCCACAAAAACTAAATTAAATTAACTTTGCGAAAAGAACAAACATGAGAAAAGTCTGCTAGATATCAGAGGGGGAGAAGGGAAAACACATAAATTATTTTTCATTGGAAGATTCAGTGGGAATTTAGATAACCAATCTGCACAACTATTGCTCTCTCTGTAAGTAAGTAAGTAAGATGAACCTTCCAATCTTTTGTTAACCATGCTCGAATGCGAGTCACTAATCGCGGCTCTCGAGCTGCTTCTCAATCTTTGGTGAGCAAAGTGATAACAGATTTTGAATCACTTTCTAAAATAATATTC
This sequence comes from Gastrolobium villosum, assembly GCA_032173675.1. NCBI lineage: Eukaryota > Viridiplantae > Streptophyta > Magnoliopsida > Fabales > Fabaceae > Gastrolobium > Gastrolobium villosum. The sequence continues at coordinate 79,198 of JAVKPL010004591.1, forward strand.
CCCCAACCTCCTTCCTAGGCCAGTTCTAAACCTTTAAGAACGTCTCAAAGCAACGACGGACTCTCTTGGTTGCAGATGTCTGCATTTGCAGACACAAGCTTGGAGATTTTTTTTTACAAGGGTGGGTAATTTAGATCAAGTAAAAGAAATAGGAAAATTAAAAGAAAAAAGAAAAAAGTAGTCCCAATCCAACCAATCCCTATAATTAGGAAATTTCTTTCGTGGTATGGATGCACCATAAATTCAGTGCATCTTCCACTCATATTGTGACATGTGTCTTATTTTTTGTCAAATCAATAACAAATAATTTATTTCAAAATTAGGAGAGAAAGTGATTTGATAAAAAGTAAGATACGTGTCACAATATGAGTGGAAGATGCACCAAAATTTTGGTACATCCGTAGTACCAAAGATATTCTCCTATAATTAAAAGCTTAAATCTTAAATCCTAGATTATTGCTTTGTCTATGTTTTTTATTTAAACATAAACCTTTTAGCTCCAAATCTTAATAGACATTAACGATTCCTGAGATTCAATTTTCATCTAGTGGAGGAGAATCACACGTGATTTTTTCATTTTTTGTGTGAAGCAAAAGTGGCCAATTTCGGATCAAATAGACATCGACAGAGGTGAATTTTTGATCGATTAACCCCTCCAATTATACTATATTTTATAAATGTCTTTTTATGATGTTTTTTTTAAGGGGTTTGCATTTATCATTTAACATGAAACAAAAAATTTTTCTACACACACAACATTTTGTGGAGCCCACACTTTTTGAAGCAAAAAAAATAAAAAATTATGGCATGCAAAATGAATCTCTATAACATTACACAATCATTTTCCTATAACATAACTCTTATAAAATTCTTTTTTCAATTATCATTATCGATTTTTTATTAAAAACTTTGGTTGATTCACCAAAGCTTTACTTTTGAAGTGAAAGCAAAAATTGGATCATGATCATAATCTTTAAAAAAAAAAAAATCAAGGGCGTTGGCTCCGCCCTAAATATGCAGATATAAAAAAAAATGTGCTAGATCCGCCACTGCCCCAAAGTTCAGTTGTGAAAGCTGAACATTGACCAATATGGTATGCAAATTCATAAAAAAATAAGACTTCTTTAAAATGGAGTCAAAAGATCTGTCTTCAACAAAAAATATTTCCAACAATTTTGTAAAATATATGTGTGAAATTAGAGCTGTCGGAAAAATTAAAATAAATTTTAACTTTTATAATAACTTACTAAAATATTATGAAGATTAATGTGAGAAAATCTATTTATATAAATATCATTTCTTTTTTATAAACATATAAATATCATTTTTTTTATCAATACAAGCTCACTACTTTTGCTTTCAAAAGATTCTAACCCAGTTGGAATTTGAAAGGGTCCTTTAAAGTACTATTTTTCACAAATTTTTATTTATTTTACTATTTATTATGTATTTATTAGTCAATAATGTTGAGAATAGAAGAAATGCGAAAAATCTTATAAATATTGAGCCAAAATATGATGACCACGTGAAGTCCCTTCTTATGAGATATTTGTCCATTATCTTTGAGGATACTACGATTCCCAATAAAGGAACAGCATATTTGTATACAATGTAATAAAGCTCGTGAAGCTTAATAAAAGTGAAGCACAGTGCACATTAAAGACTAATGATTAGAAAGGATTACTTCTCTCTTATAATAGAAGAAAAATTCTATCATGTTAAAGAATAAATAAAATGGGGATAGGAGTGTAAATGGATGAGGTTGGGCCAAACTTTGGTCTTTTTGGTCTAAATTTACGTAAAAAAATATTCAACATATCTAGCCTACTAAAGACTTTATTTATAGGTCAAGTCTGGACTATTTTAAAAAATTAGAAAGTCTGCTATGGCCTACCGGCCTCTCTAGTGATATATTTTTAAAATTTTTTAAAAATATTTTTAACAATTTTTAAAATATTCGCTTGATATTACAAGTCATTAACGTGTTCATAAATTATTGCATTTTTTTACACGAGATATAAATTTCAGTGGTGAGTATTAAAATTTTTACAATAGTAAAAAAAATAACTATAAAAATATATTAAGCAAAGTTCCATTCATACATGCACTAGTACTTCTCATAAAAAATAAAAAATGACAAATAAGAAAGAGTCAACATAATACCTCAGCTCTATAATGTATATCAGGGAGGAATAGAGTCAAAGAAATAGGGAAAATAAGAAAAATACAATTACTAGGTCAACCAAAGCTGAAATAAAGTTTACAAGAGAATATGATTACCCAAAAAAAAGTCTACAAGAAAATATCATTCATTGAAATATCTTTAAATAACTATCAAGACAAGGGAAAAGAGAGTATTTTGAAATATATTTTATTATTTTATTTTTAGAAATTAAATAAGCCAGCCTACAAGGCTTTAGGCCAGACTTGACAAAATCGGCATACGACCTATTTATTAAAAACGCTTCTTATAAGCCTAAGCCCAATATACTTTTTAATGTAGGCCGGGTTAGGCCAGACTCAACGTAGCCGGACTGTAGGTTAGGCCAAGCTAGTCTGGCCCATTTACATCCCTAAATGGGGGCCATTAAATAAAAAAAAAGAAAAGAGATTCATATTTTTTTGATGTGAATGTAAATGAGGAATAAAAATTAATTTCACGTAACATAAATGTATGATTTTCTTAATTAGAAACTCTAAAACATTTAAGATTCAACTAATGAATAATGGAGAGAATATAACTTTTTTGTAATCTGTGATTGTTTAATTAATACCATTTTTTATGAATTCACAAGGGTCCTAAATCTTAAGAACATTGAGTCAATATCGTGTGGAAAGAGGGGACAAGGTTCAGGTTCATTTTTTCTTTCACGTTGGAAAGAATGCATCTGATGCTTTTGTCTTAAATGATACATGTATGCTTTTTATGCGTTTCCTCTTTTGTTAGTCTAGAGGGAGAGAGACTTGGTAGGAAAGTGATGATATGCTTAAAAATAATTATGATAATCACCAGATTGTTAAAGCACTTTTTAGTTTTGAATACAATGATTATGGAAGCTCACATGAAGAAGCAAAGTTAAAGGCTTTTTATGTAGGGTAATACTATTCTCCAGGAGAATAACATTACTTCTTGCAGAGAGAAAAAATAATAAGGTGAGAATTTTTTTGCTATTGAACCTGATAAACCTTCAGTTTATCTTGTTTTATAGATTAAAGTAATATGAATTATTCAGTTAAACACGTTGAAAACTAAGGTTAAGATGGTAATTATGAACATTAGTTGAAATTCAACTAATTAAATCAATTTTTGTTATTTTAAAAAGTTTTGTTGAAAAAAGAGGATCCAGAGGAAGATTAGATAAAGATGAAGACAACAACCAGAGGAATGAAGATCAGAACAAAGAAGATTTGATCTTATCAAGTTGTTGGAAGAGGGAGCTTAAGCCCCCAATGGAGGCTTAAGCCCCCTAAAAGCACATTCAGGTCCTGCATCTGGGCGCTTAAGCGCCCTAGGAACGCATTCAGTCTCTGCCTCTGCGCGCTTAAGCGTCCTACAGCGCGCTTAAGCGCACCACAAACAATAAATTCCAGCACGAGGAGCGCGCTTAAGCGCCCTCCAGCGCGCAACATGAAGAAAGGCCTACTGTAAGAACCCGCACCGCTAATTAAGGTAATTAGCGAATTAATTATGATAATTAGGAAATAATTCCATAATTGACCCTAATAATTATTAATGGGCTTAGATAATTATATTGAGCGAGTAAAAATGCTGAAAGTCGCTTTTCGGAAGAAAAACGCAGATACCGGTTCTGCTACTCGGTATAAATGCGTACCGGAAAAGTATCCCGGAAAATTATAACGAATGCATGATAATTACTAGAATATTATGTAGGACTTGTAAAACAAGTTTCAAGTCAAAATGACGTAATCTGATGCCAGAATTGATACTGGCTATGGAAAAGCGTGTACCGGAAAGGTGCTCCGAAAAATAAAATAAAAATATGACAAATCTTAGAAAAATGTGTAGGTATAGATTCCAAAGTTTGGGATCAATATCTTTTACTTTGCGATTAAGGCTAATACTGCGTGATTAGTGGCCTGTGCTTATAAATAGGCACAAACACACACCAAAACGTGGAGGCTGCAGCTGAGGGTGGAAAACACTGTTCCATTGACTCTCCTTCACTCTTTGAGCTTCCTTTGCTCTTCTTCTTCTTCTTTTGGCCTTGATTATCACCCTTCATGCTTGTTTAAACACTTGTGAGGGTGAGAGTGAGCCTTGAGACTTCTTTGTGGCCATCATTCTGAGTTGAGGAAGCTGTGTGTGTGTAGTTAGTGAGCATGAGTTTGAAGCTTTAGTAATGGCTACTTTGTGGTAGTCATTGTGAGCTTGAAAGTGCCTTCTTGTGGTGCAAGAACCCACCTTGAAGTGCCATTTTCGTGCTCCTACTTAGGCTGGGTGTGAGGAACCTTGGGAGAGCTCCAAGAGCATACCTTGCCTCTGTTTTGAACTTTGGTAAGTTACCTCACTATGATCATGGGTTTATAATGCTTAAAGTTGATGTCTTGACCATGTTTAATGAGTAAACAAGAGGGTATAAGGTATATGAACCTAAAATGAACTAAAGATGCATGCTTTAACGTGTACATGTGTTAAAAGTTGGACCTTTGGGATGGATATTCACGAAATGCAGAAACTGCATTCTGTCGTGAGATATCCGGATATTTGTCGAACAGATATCCGGATATCAGTATCCGGATATGGTATCCGGATATTGATATCCGGATATGGGATCTGGGTATCCGGATATGACATATCCGGATATGTCCAGTGTGATATCCGGATATGACATATCCGGATATGCCCCTTCTGATATCCGGATATCCTGGGTTCTGCGCAGACAGTAGCTTTACTGTATGAACAGTAAGCTATTATGGGTGTGTGGATCCTAGTTTAAGGAAGTTGAACTTCTGTAATAAATGAACTAAGTCAGAATCATATGATTAAGGGCTTATGGCTTTGTTGGAAGCCTTAAGACGTAAAACGTAAAGAAAAGGCGTAGTCTTTAAGTTGTATGCATGTTGAGCATTAATATTGACTTGTTAAATGGTCCATATCAGATTGTGATACTGCTGTTTGTGGACTAGTGAGTGGTTGGACTCGTGGCTTGGATAGCTAGCTTGCAAGGTAAGCTTTCGTGTCCTCGGTTTAGCCATTTTGATGTTCCACCATGTCCCATGGGGATGGGTTTATGCATGCTGTGTTACATGCTTTGATTATTTTGGAAATGCTGTTGAGCTGTTTATATGTAATGAGCTATTATGATATGCATGTGGTGTCCACCTAGACGGCAATCCTGAGTATGTAGTACATACAAGATGGAGAAGCATGTGGGTGAGGTGCAGGTAGTATCCATGTACTCATGTAGGCATAGACGTATTCCTACATTTCTCTGGCCAGTAGATTTGAAAGCACACATGACATGATTAATTGCTGCATCGCATGATTTTAGAACTTATACTGTAATACTGTTTTTAGAACTTATATTACACATGTAAGTGAGCTTGGGGTGGAGACTCCTTGAGGACCCTTTGTCTTACTGAGATTTCTTGTTAGAGATCTCACCCCACGTTTGGGGACGCTTATTTCAGGATCAGGTAATGTTGAGGGCTCAGGTGGCAGGAGGCCAGAGCTGAGCTGATAATTATGCTGACGTGCTGGTTGTGGATTGCTGTTTATTTGACTGCTGTTATGTTTTCTGCTTTATTTATGTGAAGTTTATGTTGAGACTATTTGTGGGCATTGTTGCCTTATTTGGTGAGCATGGGGTTTGTCCATGCCACATGATTGTTATCGTCTTATTAAATTAATGTTGTAATTAAAGTATCAGGATTTTGACCCAGGCTACTTGTGTAGACCTGTGGCTTTAGATACTCACCTATTATTTATATATGAGGTATTCCAGTTAGATGTCTTGCAATTTACATACAGGCAGTATTTTTATGAAAATGATTAAGTAATCAAGTTGGTTAAGTTAATGACGTCATAATTGAATTAAAGAAAAAGTTATTCCGCATTTTGATTAAGCGTGGCTTAATACGATAGCGTGTTAACAATCCGGGTTAACACGGGCTGTTACATTTTATGGTATCAGAGCACTTTCTAGGGAAAAGCCTGTATGTATTGCAATAACTTAGGATGTGTCGTTGCGTGTCTACTTTGCGTTCTCTCTGACTGATGTGTGTTAGGATAATGCATATGTGACCACATGGCGTGGGCCTGATCAACTCATTCTTTGTGTAACTTGTGCAAAGTCATGGTGCCACCAAGGAGGAACACTAGTACGAGCGAGGATCAATCGGATCCTATCCTGGCTGCATTAGCTGAGATGCAGGCGGCCCGACTAGCCGACCAGGAAGCCACGAGGCTGGCAAACCGGGCGATGCTGGACGCTATTCGAGATGCGAACCGGCAAACCACGGCAGAGGTTCTGGAGGAGAACCGGATGGCCAACATGACTATGATGAGGGTCATGTTGGAGGAGTTGAGGGCTGGTCCTGCTGCGGGCCAGGGTCCTCCACCACCTCCACCGCCGCCACCGCCTCCACCTCCGCCTAGTCAACAGGAGAGTTTGACCGTTTGGTGCAGGGCTCGTTGTCTGTCGACGAGTACCTGGCCAAGTTTAATGAGCTGGTCAAGTTCGCTCATTTCCGCATGGCGAGACCGACTCCTATTTTTCTGGCGGCCAAGTTCCGGAGGGGACTAAATGAGGATATTGCTGGACATCTCGCTGGTTCTGCTTCGAGAGACTTCGGAGCGTTGGTGCAGCAGTGCCGCGACATCGAGGATTACTGCCGTGCGAGTCAGGCCAAGAGGGCCAAGGTCGAGGTGCCGCAGAGCACTGGTGGTTCTACTCCCTGGAAGAACAAGAACTTTGCCAACAAGGGCAAGGGCAAACCACCGTTGGCGGCTAAGCAAGCGCCGAATCAGTTCAGAAAGACTGCTGCTCAGGGGAACACAGCTAGACCTCCTACTCCCAGATGCTCTGGATGCGGGAAATCGCACTTTGGGCTGTGTTCTACCGGTCAGCTGATTTGCTTCCAGTGTGGCAAGGAGGGCCACTACTCCAGAGATTGCCCGACGGCGAGAGTTGCTGCAGTGCAGGCTGTGCCGTTGCAGATGGTTCCTACTGGGGCACCAGCCGTGCCACCTACTACCGGACGAGTCTACACACTTGATCGTCAGCAGTCGGACAGAGCCCCGAACCTGGTCAGAGGTACTGTTACCATTGGTGGATCAACTATTGATGTTTTGTTTGATTCCGGGGCAACGCACTCTTTTGTTGCTACCCCTATTGCTGTGGGGCTTGAGTTGCCCAGTGATGTGCTTTCTCCACCGATGCGGGTGACCACCGCCACCGGAGAAAAATGTTTGACCTCCACTGTTCATCGCGATGTAGCGTTTCAGTGGGATGGCCGTGACTTCTCGGTAGATCTGATAGGATTACCGATGGCCAACCTTCAGATTATTTTGGGCATGGATTGGTTGTCCAGAAACTGTGCAATGATTGATTGTTGTGCCAAGAAAGTGGTGATGTCTCCGGGTGGGTCCACAGCCAGTCCCTCACCGTTCATTTCAGTCCTGCAGGCGAGGAGGGCCTTGAGAGCAGCGGCATTTGGCTATGTCATGTTGGGAGGTTTGGTGAGTGGGACACAGGAGGATCTCACTGGCATTCCTGTGGTGAGGGAATTCCTCGAGGTGTTTCCTGAGGAGATTCCTGAATTTCCACCACAGAGGGAGATAGAGTTCTCCATTGACTTATTGCCTGGTGTGGGGCCTATCTCATTGGCTCCATACCGGATGTCGCCACCAGAGTTGGCGGAGCTGAATAAGCATATCGAGGAGCTTTCAGCAAAAGATTTTATTCGGCCGAGTGTGTCTCCCTGGGGAGCACCGGTCATATTTGTGAAAAAGAAAGATGGGACCATGCGGTTGTGCACCGACTACAGACAGTTGAACAAGGTGACAATCAAGAACAAGTATCCTCTTCCACGCATTGATGATTTGTTGGATCAGCTCAGGGGTGCTTGTGTGTATTCCAAGATTGATCTCCGGTCCGGTTATCATCAGATACGGGTAAAGCCGGAGGATGTCCCAAAGACAGCATTTCGCTCGAGGTACGGGCACTACGAGTACTTGGTGATCCCGTTTGGACTCACCAATGCACCCGCAGTGTTCATGGACTACATGAACAGAATCTTCCAGCCGTACCTGGATCAGTTTGTGATCGTCTTCATTGACGACATCTTGATCTACTCCAAGACGGAGGAGGAGCATACCGAGCACTTGAAGATTGTGTTGCAAGTGCTAAAAGAGAAGAAGCTCTATGCGAAGCCGTCAAAATGCGAGTTTTGGCTCAAGGCGGTGAAATTTCTGGGTCATGTGATTTCTGCTAATGGAGTTGCAGTTGATCCTAACAAGATTGAGGCCGTGATGGATTGGGAGAGGCCCAAGACGGTTACAGAAGTGAGAAGCTTCTTGGGTTTGGCAGGTTACTATCGGAGGTTCATAGAAGGATTCTCCAAGATGGTGCTACCGATGACTCGCCTTACCCGAAAGGAGACTCCATTCGTGTGGACACATGAGTGTGAGGAGTGTTTCCAGGAGTTAAAGGAGAGACTGACTACTGCTCCAGTGTTAGTCCTTCCTGATCCTGCGGAACAATTCGAGTTATACTGCGATGCCTCTGGTAAAGGACTTGGCAGTGTGCTGATGCAGAAAGGGAAAGCGGTTGCTTACGCTTCAAGACAGTTGAAACCTCATGAGGAGAACTACCCGACTCACGATTTGGAGTTGGCAGCCATTGTTTTTGCTTTCAAGATTTGGAGGCATTACCTGTTTGGCATGAAGTTTGCTGTATTCAGTGATCACAAGAGCCTGAAGTATCTGTTTGACCAGAAGGAGTTGAACATGAGACAACGAAGATGGATGGAGTTCTTGAAGGACTACGACTTTGAGTTGAGGTACCATCCTGGCAAGGCCAATGTGGTAGCTGATGCTTTGAGTCGGAAATCCGTGAGCTTATCCAGCTTAATGATGAACGACTACGAGATGATCGAGAAGTTCAGAGACTTGAGAGTGAACTCCTTATTTGGGTGTGCACTGCTTGAGATGGAGACAGCAGAAGTGATTAACGAGCTGATGGAAAAGATCAAAGAGGCGCAAGTGCAAAGAGAGTGCCTCGATTATGTGAAGAACCAGGACGGTGTGTCTTGGAACGATGACGGATTGCTGCTGTTCCAGAAGAGGATTGTTATTCCTCGAGGGCCATTAACTGAGGAGGTTATGGCAGAGGCTCATAAGGGCCGGTTCACTATCCACCCTGGTGCCACAAAAATGTACCAGGACTTAAAAAGGAATTTTTGGTGGCCGGGCATGAAGAAGGACATAGCGGTCTACGTGTCCAAATGCCTTGTTTGCCAGAAAGTAAAGATCGAGCACCAGAAACCGTCTGGTAAACTTCAACCTCTGGAGATTCCACAGTGGAAGTGGGAGAGTATTTCCATGGACTTCGTGGTGGGACTGCCTAAAACTCAGGCTGGTTGTGACTCTATCTGGGTCATTGTGGACAGATTGACCAAGTCTGCCCATTTTCTTCCAGTGAAGGTGAGCTTCACTACAGAGCAGTTGGCCAAGCTATATGTCCGCGAGATCGTGAGGCTTCACGGGGTGCCCGAGAGTATCATCAGTGATAGGGACCCGAAGTTCACATCTCGGTTCTGGGAGGCGCTGCAGGAGGCTTTTGGTACGCAGTTGAGATTGAGTACCGCCTATCACCCTCAGACTGACGGACAGACTGAGCGGACCATCCAGACATTGGAGGACATGTTGAGAGCTTGCACGTTGGAGTAGGGTTCTGCATGGGATAGGTACCTTCCGTTGGTTGAATTTTCATACAACAACAGTTTTCATGCCAGTCTGGGCATGGCACCCTACGAGGCGTTGTACGGTAGGAGGTGTCGGACTCCTACCTGCTGGTCTGAGGTTGGAGATAAAGAGCTTTTCGGCTTGGACTTTGTCCAAGATACTACCCTACAGATCCAGATGATCAGGGAAAAGTTGAAGCAGGCGCAGAATCGTCAGAAGAGCTACTATGATGTCAAGCATCGACCACTGGAGTTCAGTGAGGGTGAGCACGTGTTTGTGAAACTTTCACCTGTCACCGGTGTTGGACGGGCACTCGGCGTGAGGAAGTTGAGCCCGCGATTCATAGGGCCCTACCAGATCCTTGGTAGAGTAGGACCAGTTGCCTATCGACTCGCCTTACCTCCGAACCTAGCCAACATCCACGACGTGTTTCAGTGTCTCAGCTTCGGAAGTACATAGCAGACCCTTCGCACGTGGTGCAGCCGGATGACGTGGAGGTTCGGGAGAACCTAAAGACTCCCGTCGGACCACTCAAGATTCTCGATCGAGGCGAGAAACAGCTTCGAAGCAAGATCATTCCGATGGTCAAGGTGCAGTGGACTGGGCGTAGTCCTGAGGAGTGTACCTGGGAGCGAGAGGATGAGCTTCTCCGACAGTATCCCGAGTTTTGAGACATGTATATTTTGATTTTGAGGACAAAATCCTTAAAAAGGTGGGGTGAATGTAAGAACTCGCACCGCTAATTAAGGTAATTAGCGAATTAATTATGATAATTAGGAAATAATTCCATAATTGACCCTAATAATTATTAATGGGCTTAGATAATTATATTGAGCGAGTAAAAATGCTGAAAGTCGCTTTTCGGAAGAAAAACGCAGATACCGGTTCTGCTACTCGGTATAAATGCGTACCGGAAAAGTATCCCGGAAAATTATAACGAATGCATGATAATTACTAGAATATTATGTAGGACTTGTAAAACAAGTTTCAAGTCAAAATGACGTAATCTGATGCCAGAATTGATACTGGCTATGGAAAAGCGCGTACCGGAAAAGTGCTCCGAAAAATAAAATAAAAATATGACAAATCTTAGAAAAATGTGTAGGTCTAGATTCCAAAGTTTGGGATCAATATCTTTTACTTTGCGATTAAGGCTAATTCTGCGTGATTAGTGGCTTGTGCTTATAAATAGGCACATTATGAGGGCACAAAACCCTAGAAACACACACCAAAACGTGGAGGCTGCAGCTGAGGGTGGAAAACATTGTTCCATTGACTCTCCTTCACTCTTTGAGCTTCCTTTGCTCTTCTTCTTCTTCTTTTGGCCTTGATTATCACCCTTCATGCTTGTTTAAACACTTGTGAGGGTGAGAGTGAGCCTTGAGACTTCTTTGTGGTCATCATTCTGAGTTGAGGAAGCTGTGTGTGTGTAGTTAGTGAGCATGAGTTTGAAGCTTTAGTAATGGCTACTTTGTGGTAGTCATTGTGAGCTTCAAAGTGCCTTCTTGTGGTGCAAGAACCCACCTTGAAGTGCCATTTTCATGCTCCTACTTAGGCTGAGTGTGAGGAACCTTGGGAGAGCTCCAAGAGCATACATTGCCTCTGTTTTGAACTTTGGTAAGTTACCTCACTATGATCATGGGTTTATAATGCTTAAAGTTGATGTCTTGACCATGTTTAATGAGTAAACAAGAGGGTATAAGGTATATGAACCTAAAATGAACTAAAGATGCATGCTTTAACGTGTACATGTGTTAAAAGTTGGACCTTTGGGATGGATATTCACGAAATGCAGAAACTGCATTCTGTCGTGAGATATCCGGATATTTGTCGAACAGATATCCGGATATCAGTATCCGGATATGGTATCCGGATATTGATATCCGGATATGGGATCTGGGTATCCGGATATGACATATCCGGATATGTCCAGTGTGATATCCGGATATGACATATCCGGATATGCCCCTTCTGATATCCGGATATCCTGGGTTCTGCGCAGACAGTAGCTTTACTGTATGAACAGTAAGCTATTATGGGTGTGTGGATCCTAGTTTAAGGAAGTTGAACTTCTGTAATAAATGAACTAAGTCAGAATCATATGATTAAGGGCTTATGGCTTTGTTGGAAGCCTTAAGACGTAAAACGTAAAGAAAAGGCGTAGTCTTTAAGTTGTATGCATGTTGAGCATTAATATTGACTTGTTAAATGGTCCATATCAGATTGTGATACTGCTGTTTGTGGACTAGTGAGTGGTTGGACTCGTGGCTTGGATAGCTAGCTTGCAAGGTAAGCTTTCGTGTCCTCGGTTTAGCCATTTTGATGTTCCACCATGTCCCATGGGGATGGGTTTATGCATGCTGTGTTACATGCTTTGATTATTTTGGAAATGCTGTTGAGCTGTTTATATGTAATGAGCTATTATGATATGCATGTGGTGTCCACCTAGACGGCAATCCTGAGTATGTAGTACATACAAGATGGAGAAGCATGTGGGTGAGGTGCAGGTAGTATCCATGTACTCATGTAGGCATAGACGTATTCCTACATTTCTCTGGCCAGTAGATTTGAAAGCACACATGACATGATTAATTGCTGCATCGCATGATTTTAGAACTTATACTGTAATACTGTTTTTAGAACTTATATTACACATGTAAGTGAGCTTGGGGTGGAGACTCCTTGAGGACCCTTTGTCTTACTGAGATTTCTTGTTAGAGATCTCACCCCACGTTTGGGGACGCTTATTTCAGGATCAGGTAATGTTGAGGGCTCAGGTGGCAGGAGGCCAGAGCTGAGCTGATAATTATGCTGACGTGCTGGTTGTGGATTGCTGTTTATTTGACTGCTGTTATGTTTTTTGCTTTATTTATGTGAAGTTTATGTTGAGACTATTTGTGGGCATTGTTGCCTTATTTGGTGAGCATGGGGTTTGTCCATGCCACATGATTGTTATCGTCTTATTAAATTAATGTTGTAATTAAAGTATCAGGATTTTGACCCAGGCTACTTGTGTAGACCTGTGGCTTTAGATACTCACCTATTATTTATATATGAGGTATTCCAGTTAGATGTCTTGCAATTTACATACAGGCAGTATTTTTATGAAAATGATTAAGTAATCAAGTTGGTTAAGTTAATGACGTCATAATTGAATTAAAGAAAAAGTTATTCCGCATTTTGATTAAGCGTGGCTTAATACGATAGCGTGTTAACAATCCGGGTTAACACGGGCTGTTACACCTACTGCCTTAGGCGGCTTAAGCGCCCAAGGAATATAATTTGTTTCAAATTGGCATATTCTACAAAAGATGCGAATTCTACACCTTTAAAAAGGCATCTAAGGGTCAGAGTTAGTCACTACTTCACACTGAAAAACACCTTGAGATCCTTGGAGTCTTGGATACATGCTCGAAAGCGGCAAAGACGGATCGGAGTCAGTTCATCACTGGAGCTATTAAAGATTCACCAATCACCAATGGAGTTTGGGGAAGCTTTTATAGTTGCTTTTATGTTTGATTTTGCCATGTCTGGCTAGTTTCTCTGTAGTTAGGGGATGATGGAACCTGATTAAATCATTATGTTATGGATTAATTGTTATGAATTCTTCTCTTTTTATATTTGAATAAATTCATCTGTGTTCAATGCTTTCTATGAGTTTGCTCCTTATGGAATGACCCTTGGGAATTGTATGACAACAGGAATGTTGGTGCATGAACCTCTATTTGATGAATTTATCATAATCCTTGTGGTCTAAAAATAGGGATAGGAATAGACACGAGGTAATTATGCAATTCTATGATCCTTAATTTTACTGCATGTCTTCTTGGGGAATAATCGGGGAACTAGAGTTCTTCCAAGATTACATAGGTTATGGTAACAAGGAATTGAGCCCTAATTAACATAGACGGGGTCGATTGGCAATACATTAAGAGCAGGTTCTTAACAAGCTAATTCATAACGTATTGAGAAGGTCAGGAGAAGTCAGAACCCTAACTATGTTTATTTTCTTAGTTAATTCTATCATTTGTTTTCCGTTATTTCTTTACATTCAGAACTTTAATTACATGTTATCAACTTTTCCAACAAACAAACTACGTTACCTTCCTTTTTATTAGTCCAACTACATTAACGATAGCGAATCGGTGCTTGAGTTTAATCCTCGTGGGAACGATATCTTACTTATTTACTTTATTACTTGTACGATCGGTGCACTTGCCGAAAGTAGCAACAAACCCATCGATGAAATGAGTCTGCAAGAAGATAATATTACTCTCTTATAATGGATAATAGTATTACTTTTTTTTATGTTTCTTTAAAGGAATCGAATTAACCAAAGCCTTCACCAAGAACACTGGTGGAGTTTAGAAAAGTTTTTGAGAGGTGAAGGAAGTAAAATTTCACTAATTTAAATTGTTGGATTTGCTCTTTTACTAAAGCCCAAATGGGCTATTAGTATGAGAAGAGCTCAGGAAACCCAAAGCCCAATGATCTAAGATTTCTTGGAACCCATATAAATAGTACCACTTAAGTCATCAGCCTCATAGGTTATTTGAGAGAAAGAGACAAGCTCATGTCTGATTGGTGCCCACACACTTTCTCTTCCTCCTTGAGAGATAGTTTGGAAGATCTGCCACAGTCCAGCTTCAAGGAGGTTGTTCTTGCTGAGGTGAGCAGTTCGTGAAGAGAAATCATACAAGGGAAGATTCTACACGAGATCTGCGCATCAAGAGGTAATCGTGAAACGAGGATGATTTGGTAAGCATACCAATGTACTAGGTCCTAAACCACTTCCGAATAAACCCAATAGTTCCTACAATTAGTATCAGATCCTTGGTTGTACATTGGTATGTGAATCTAGTTTCGCTATTCATGTAATTAGTTTTGCTTCTAGAAATATGACACCTAGGGTTTTAAGATTATGATATGAATCTTTCATGTGTATTTTATAATTCTTTTTCATAAAAGTTTAAATTTTAATCGGTAAAAATACCTTAATCCATGGTTAGGGTCTCTCGTGTATTTTTCGATTTGTAACAAGGAGGCTAATCCTATATGATTAGGTTTCCTCCTTGCTGTTTATTTTATTTTTCGGATTTTCTGTGTATTTTTCCAATATTTTGTAAAAGTTCAAGATCGAGAAACCGCGAGGAAGATGCGCAGTCAGCACTATCAGAGACTTTTCGAGGACTTCCCGATCTCAGAATGGGGCGATTATATATGGTTGGAAAGGGGACAGAAAGACAAACGCAACGGTGGGTGGATCGCCGCTATCGGAGCCTCCACACGCCGCCGCAAGTGGAGATATAAAAATCATGTTCAATTATTAATCATCTTTGCCAATGTTGTTCAAGGGAGATGCCTGGGAGAAGGAAATGTACCTTCTTAACTTGGTTCCGTCAAAGTTTGTTGTAAAGATACCTTAAGAATTATGGAAAGGGTGCAAGCCTAGATCAAACAATATTCAGATTTAGGGTGCTACGACACACGTCCTACAACAACAATCAAATAAGATGGAATCTTGTATCGAAGAGTGCATATTTTTTGGCTACCCTAAGAGAACCGGTGATGATTCCTTATTTAGTCCTAAGGAAAAGATGATCTAAGTGGGTGGTATCAACACGCACGTGATTTTCTTAAAGGAGGACTAGATGAGAAATTATAAGCTCTTAAGTAAGGTTATTCTTGATCAAGAATTTCCATAATCTCTAGAAGCTTCATCCGTTGTTCCCTTGATTGTTCAAAGTAGGGAAAGATATATCTCTAGGTGAACAAACAAGGGAGCCGTAATTGGAAATTCAACATGATAATATATAAGTGAAACTAGTAGAAATATCAGTATCACGTGTGAAGGAACAATATCAAGAATAAGTGGATCCTCAAGAAATTGAAGATCTACCATTTGACCCACTCTTTGTTTTACCTATAAATACACAAGGTCTAGTGCAGTAGATTCGTAGTGGGAGAGAACCTTGTTAACTCTCAAAGTCGTCTCTTGTTGAGTGACATTGATCCTACTAGTTATGATAATGCACTAGAAAATGTTGTTGATTAAGTGTTGCTCACGCTATGAACAATGAGATGGAATACTTGTATTTCAACTTCGTTCGGTCCCTAGTAAAGGCACCAAGAGGGGTAAAACCCACTAGGTGCATGTGGACATAAAAGGCAAAGAGAGGATAGACGGGAAGGTGAAAACCTTCAAAGCTAGCTTGGAGGTAATTTTTGCAGACGCCATACTTGAGTTTATCCAGATTCTCTTAGTTGCTGCTATAAGTCTCAATTATGAGATTTCATTTTGGGAGTCGGATTTCAGGATATCTACATACAACAACCAAAAAGGGTTTATAGCAAATGGGTAGTAACACATGGTATGCAAGTTGTAAAAATCTATTTCATGGACTTAAGCAAGCATCCAGGTCTTGGAACATTAGTCTTGATCAGGTTATCAAGATTTTAATTTTGAGAGAATCTTGATGAATGATGTGTATTTGTATGTAAAGGATCCAATGGAAGACAATAGTTTTTCTGGTACTTTATGTAGATGATAAGTTCATTGTTGGAAACAACGTGGAGAATATCAAGCATAAACAGTTGGCTAAGTTAGTGTTTTGGTATGCAAGTACTGGGGAAGCCAATTATATTCTTGGCATAAAATTCTTATGAGACCGGAAGAATAAGTTGTTGGTATCACCTTAAGCTACTTACATTGACAAAACTCTTGCCAAAATTCAACATGATAATTCTAAGAGAAGAATGACAATTCTCAGATGTGGAATTCATGTTCCTAAGGAGTAACTAAAGACTCCTGAGAAGGAAGAATGCATGAGCAAGATATCTTATGCTTTGGCAAAGGTAGTCTCATGCATATCACGTTGGGCGTTAAACCAAACATCTGTCATGTAGTGAGAGTCGTGAGATGGTACAATTCTGGATCTAGAGGAACACTAAGATTATTGTTAAGCATGTACTCAAGTATCTTTGAAGAACGAGAGATTATATGCTGGTATATTCTAGTGGGAGTCTTCAAAAACTGAGTTTTCACAGATTCAGTTATTTCAAGTGGATATTGACTCAAGAAATCAACTTCGAGCTATGAGTTTTTCACTAAACTCAGATAACATTAGAGGTGGATCTTGCAGACTCGGATACTAAGAGTTTGCCTTAACTTATGTTCGAGAGACATGTTACTTCTTTGGGTCTTACGAGGATCCCAGGCTTGCATTAAGCGAGTGAGAGATATTAGGTTCATTGTGCTCTTGGAGTAAGTGAATTATTAATTCCAATAAATGATAGCCATTGATTGTGCTCTTGGAGTTGACAAAAAAATGATAGCCAATAAATGATAGCCATTGATTGGCGAAAATCAACGGTTGGAATTTGGTATCAAATTTTAAAATTTGACACAGTGGGATCCATTGACACCAGTGTCAAATTTGAAATTTGACACTTCATCTGAGAGCCATTAGATCAGAAAAGATCAATGGTGTCAAATGCTTACGAATCAGAGCCATTGATTTTTCTGATCCAATGACTCTAAGATGATGTGTCAAATTTTAAATTTGACACTGGTGTCAAAGGATCCCGTCTCTCTCTCTCTATATATATATATATATATATATATATATATATATATATATATATATATATATATATAGGGACGTGATCCGTTTATAAATTTGTTGGAATTTTATAATGTAGTTTGCAAAAGTTTGTATTCTCCCGGGAGAATATAGTGTAGTTTGTAAATAAAAAAATTTGTAAATATAACATGCCCCATATATATATATTCATATTCGAAAGTGAGTTTTTCCCTATAAATACATGAATATGGTTTTTTTTTTATTTATTTTTAAAAACATAAAGTTAATTGGTGATTTTAAATGATGATGAATATTTCCATTTTCACAATTTTCAGGCCAAAATTACACCTGAACCTCGTGCAGTCTTTTATTTAGATGCGCCATCTGCTTCAGTTTATTTGTTAATCCAGCTGGAGAAGCATGCTACACAAGAAGGTGGGGTTACTCCTTCTGCTAAGTCAGGGTTAATTTTGTCACTTGCTTCCGGTTAGTTTTCCATATTTCTGGAAAAGTCAAAATACCACCATTTTGGTTGGATTTTGATTACTTTTTTTTAAATAGCAAATGGAATTCCAAAAAAATAGTTTTCTGAAAAAAAATTCTTCAATATACTATAAACATGAGATTTTAAGAAACTCATCCTCACTTTCCAAGACATCTAAAAATAATTCTCTTACCAAATATCCCTTAATATTTCACACACACACACACACATATATATATATATATATATATGGAAAAATATTTCTCAAACTGTTTGAAATAAGTTTATCTCCGGCACCCCCAAAATTATGTCGTTTTGATTATTTATTTTCTTATATTTATTGATTCACCCTTGAATGGTTATGATTTCCCTTTTCTCTCTCTTTCTTTATCACTATTAATCCATTTTTGTACTGTTATGATTTAGTAGCCGGATATAACTTTATCTATGACAGCTTAAGAATATATATATATATATATATATAGGGTCAGGATCATTTTACACCAGTGTAAGTTACACTCTTAATCTTATCCGTTGATTCCATTTATATCTAAGGGCTCTAAATTTTTAATGATGTGAGCCATTGGATACAAGTGGACCAATGGTCAAGATTGAGTGTAAGACTTCTAACTCTTACACCGGTGTAAAAATATCCTGCCCCTATATATATATATATATATATATATATATATATATATATATATATATACACATACGTGGAACCCACATGAGCCTATGTAAGAAGAACAAGGAAAATGGGCTGCATGTAAAAAATAAATTTATCTCCTACAACATGAGAAACATTAAATCCATAAATATATTAGCGTAAATTGTGTGTCATTTAAAAGGATGTAAGGTTGTATCATTTTAAGAGAGAGAAAGAGATAGATAAAGGAGGAGAGAGAGTTGACAAAAAAATAAAGATGTGGGTCCCACCTCTTTGTGAGAGTGAAATGATATAAGTTGTGTCATTTAAAAGGATAAACATTTTTCTCAATATATTATGAAGATCATTTTGTACCAAAAAGGATATTGTCCATATTATTTGATAATAATGTCAGGTTTCATAAATTAATTCACAGAAGGAAGCTTCTATCGAACATTTGCTAATTGTTGTTGAATAAATAGCTAATATCGTATCCATTTGGCTCGAAGTAATTTAGATTAGTAGAGTTTAATAAGTTCTAGCTTATAAGCATATCTCAATCATCCGATTTGACGAATCCATTTAATCAAATAAACTAGTTTATCTTGAATTTTTCTTACAGAGGCAGCTTTCGTAAAGCTTCTTAACCTACGATTATGGTCGGAATCTATGTAACACCGATACCGACACGGGACATGTAATATGATACGACACGACACTGCGACACATAAATTCTAAAAAATGTTATATTTCAACACGTTAGAACACGTTTTTATATTAAATAATATTTTTAATTTAAATAGTGTATATTATATCTAATATTCAATGATTTAACAAAAAATGAATCTAAACTTATAATATTCATAAATTTTGCAAAAAAAACATAAGATATCCCAAATATTTAATTAAACTCAATAAAATAGTAATCGTAATCCAATAGTTAGAACTAAAAACTCAATGCAACATAACCTTTAAACTTTTTTTGAATTTCTATAACACGTGTTGGAGTGTCGAAGAGTGTCGGAGAGTGTCGGAGTATCCGAGAGTGTCGGACACGACACGTCAAGATTTTTGAAGTGTCGGTGCTTCATACGTTGGAACCATTGTGCACAACTAAAACATAGTAGCCATGTATGAGTTTTAATAGTTTTCTAACAAAGAAGTTGAATAAACTAAAAAAAAAAATCCACTCTTCCCACCCCATTGCCATGCCTAATTCAATATACCAATCAGCATATCCCTTTTGTTAAAAAATAAAAATAAAACTTTTGCTTCAATATGTTGCCTTATCCATCATTGAATTTGCATATTATGGGGGAAAAATTTGAAAATGTAAAACAGAAACATAGTTCTGCTTCGACCGTAAGAAATTAAAAAGGTGAGCTATGTTCGCTCTACAGGATATATGAATGTACATTCTCATCTATGACCTACTTCAACCTTTTTATCCGCTAGATGCTAAAATATATAAAAAATAAAAAAATTGAATAGAGTTTTGGTGAGAAAAATATGTACAGGTACAACAGAAAACTTCAATGCTTCATTCATCTTTCATTGCTAACTCATGCATTTTCTTCTGCCCAACTTCAACAAGTAGAGTCAAGAGAGCCTCACACACCTGAGATGCATCTCCTTCAGAAAGGTCATCATTTAGCGATGAATAAACCATCCAAGCATGGTCCAATTTTCGTTTAGGTCGCACCACAACAGATCCTGGAACCTCTGCATCTCTGCATGTCACAAGTCCATCACTCTTCTCACCATACCTTAATTGCAGCAACTGCGCACAAGCAGCCATAGCAGCACCAAGGGGCATCACCACGGGGAGTTTTGTAGGTTCACCTGCTGAAGCAACCGAGGGAAGTTCAGCATGCGCTACATGAGATAATGTGGCTAAAACAGCAGGGGAAATGCCAGCTTCAGTGCGAAAGGAAACAATAGGCACTTCTTCTGGCAGATGATGGTTCTCTAAAAATTCCCTCCGCCTTTCATATGTCAAGTCTTCTAAGGCTCGCATGTCACCCTTTGCAAATAATAAATGATAAACAGTATCAAGAGATGATGAGTTAAATAATGTGGTACATTCAGGAAACTAAAAGATGCTAAACTCGACCAAGAAAATATAACATAATTATGTAGCTTACATGACAACATTAAATAAAGGGAAATCATTTTCTCATGTTGTTGGAGATTGCTTTCTCATGTTATGAGGCATCGAAATCCGTGCTATATTCTTTCTTATTTTTTTAAGAAATGATGGGACCTACCACTTATTGTGTCTATAGCATGAGAGATGTTATCTCATGTGACATGAGAAAAGAGAAACCCTTAAATAAAACACAAAAACTAGCAAACTTAATTAACGAGTCACTCCAGCAAAAAAGTCATATAAATGTAATGACACCATTCAATTTTGTCTGCGACAACTGACATATATAGATTGGGGGAAGCTATTTGAAAAGGCTTGAACACCAACCTTGGAAATCAGAAGTGGGTTAGCGAGAACAAAGTTATGCCAGTTTGGAGAAAGGGTAACGAATTGAAAATATGACCAGCAAGATTAAACTAGAGCAATCAATAGTCCAAATCCTGCTGTCCACTGAAGTTGGACCAAAAGAACAAAATCACCGCTACGAGGGCTGAGGAATCTTCAACTCTTTAAACAAAAGGAGGAAAAAAGCATGCCTCTGCGAGCTAAATTTCAAAGGATTTAAATGACTAACATTGACTACAACTCATGCAACCCCAGCCGCTTTGTTCAATCACAAAGTAGCCTGGGTCTATTTACGTAAGTAGCAGGCCAAGCTAAAGCCAGTGTTTTGCAAAACAAGCCTGGGTCTACTAATGCAAAGCCTAGCCTTAATCTAACCTAATCTATTTTCACCTCTATACAAAGCATAATAAAATTAATGCAAATGCAATATTGAAGGTTTGGAGGCCTGATATGTGTGCTATGGGTGATGTTTGGTCAGAATTGGCTCCTTGTTTGTTCTTACATTGTTCTGTTGCTGTTTCTCTATGAACTCATTGTTTGACAATTTTGGTGAATGTTGGGCGTGTCGTGTGCTCTTCATCCTTAGGCCAACTTTTGATGACCAGATTTAGTGGTTTTGGTAGAAGTAAAAGAGGCTAAATTTTTGTGGTAATGTGCAATCTATGCTACACTTTGGTGCATAACGGTTGGAGCATAACTCTTGTATCTTCATGGAGTTTTCTTTGGCACAACAGCTGATTTAGGAGGATAAGCGTAGGTGTTTGGCTTCTGTAAAGAACCAATTCAATCCAAAAGCTTAAGTTATTGGGTGAGGCTACATTAATGGTTTTATATATATCTCAACACGCCTTCTCACACGAGAGCCCACTAGGCTTGAAGGGTGGATGATGGTACCTGTTTACTGGATCGAAGTTGGTAAATGAAAGGAAAGGAAAGACAGAGACGACGATATGATTTTATTGATGGCAACTGGGTTATACACCCTTGTGGTTACAACTTCAGAATTGATAAAGCTAATAACAAAGGAAATTAATGAGCTCCTCCCTTCAATGGACTGGCCAATTGAAGAAGAGAATGACTAGCACACCTTCACCCTATTGCTACTGAGGTATTATCCTTCTCAGAGCACTACCCAACCATACCCAATACAAAATCTTCACACCCCACTACCATTCCCTGTAACTAACTTATATTCTCCTCACTTTCTTCTCCAATATCTTCCTCTCCATTCATTGCATGCCATGTGTCCTTTTCCATAACAGAATGTGGTTTGTCTCTTCCACACTTCTTCCAGGCCCTTCTAGTGTAAACATTAGTAAAAGGCTTAAGAGGCTTAAGAGGCCCAAGCCCATTAATACCAAGCCCATCAATACCCCCTCCTTCAAAATTCACCTTGTCCTCAAGGTGAAAGTGAGGAAACTCAGCTTGAAAGTCCAGCAGCTTCTCCCATGTAGAGTCACAAGGTGCCAACTCTTCCCATTGAACTAAAATCTCCACTTGCCCATCCAGTAAACGACGAGTTTGCAAAATTGCTGCCGGTTGCACTTGTAGTTCCATCTCAGCAGTAAGACCACGAGGTAAGGCCAGCACCACAGTAGAGGGATGGACTGCTCGCTTTAATTGGGACACATGAAAAACAGAATGAATCTTTGAATATGAAGGGAGTTCCAACCTGTAAGCCACTTGACCGATTTTTTCTGTGATGACAAATGGTCCATAAAATCTTGGGCTCAACTTTTGATTAATTCTTCTAGCCAAAGATTTTAATTTATAAGGTTGTAGCTTCAAAAATACCCTATCGCCAACCACAAAATTCTCTTCTCTTCGCCCCTTATCCGCTTGTAACTTCATCCTTTGCTGTGCATGACACAAATTCTGCTTTAACTCCACCAATATAGAATCCCTTGCCAACATCCACTTATCCAATGCTGCTACTGCTGTGCTGCCTGGAGTGAAGGAAATGATGGTGGGGGGATCCCTACCATAAACCGCCTTAAAGGGAGACATTTGAATGGACCTGTTGTAAGTGGTATTGAACCAAAATTCAGCCCATGACAACCACTTGGCCCAACCTTTAGGATGTCCATTCACAAAACAACGTAAATACGTTTCCAAAGTGCGATTGACTACCTCGGTTTGGCCGTCCGTTTGGGGATGATAAGCGGAACTAAATTTTAGTTTAGTACCCGTGAGTTTAAAGAGCTCACCCCAAAACTTGCTAACAAAGACTCTATCTCGATCCGATACAATGGATTTGGGGATCCCATGGAGTCGAATCACCTCTCTCATGAACACGGTGGCTACAGTGTGAGCATCGAAGGGATGACGAAGTGTCATGAAATGGGCATATTTCGAGAGTCGATCCACCACCACCAATATGGTATCAGCTCCCTTGGACACGGGTAGACCCCCAATAAAATCAAGAGACACCTCTTCCCAAATTTGTTGAGGGATAGGTAGAGGTTGCAATAAACCAGCGGGCTTTAAATGATCATACTTTTGCCGCTGACAAGTTTCACAAGTCCTCACAAACTGGGAAACATCCTTGCGCATTCCCTTCCAATAAAAAACACCAGCCACTCTTTTCCAAGTTCTTAGTTCCCCCGAATGCCCACCCCAAGGAGAGGAGTGAAACTCAGTAAGAATATCATTAATCCGAGGAGATGAACGAGGAATAACTAACCTGTTCTTATACCACAAGCTGCCCTTGAGCACTTGATAGCCAGGGTGGGACTTAGCATCTTGCAAAACATCCGTAAAAATGCCCTTAGTGACCGGATCTACAAGGATCTCTTCGGACAGCTCTTGTAAGTCTGGGCTTGTGACCATGGTGAGTTCCTTGCAATCCATGACGCGAGAGAGGGCATCCGCAGCAGTGTTTTCCCGGCCTGGTTTGTAACGGATTTCGAAATCAAAGCCCATCAACTTAGCCACCCACTTCTGTTGTCCCTCTACCATGAGACGTTGTTCTGTTAGATATTTGAGACTCCTATGATCCGTCGTAATCACAAAATGACGGCCCAACAAGTAATGGCGCCATTTATAAACGGCAAACACAATTGCCTTCAGTTCTCTTTCATAGACTGATAACAACTCATCTTTCTCAGAAAAAGCCTTACTCAAGAAAGCAATGGGGCGGCCCTCCTGCATCAAAACAGCCCCCATCCCTACTCCGGAAGCATCCGTCTCCACAAAGAAAGTCTCATCAAACTTAGGCAAAGCCAAGGTGGGCAATAGCATCATTTCACTCTTGAGAGTGTCAAAGGACTGTTGGGCATCCCCATTCCAATGAAAACTGTCCTTTTTGAGCAACTGAGTGAGAGGTTTTGCCACTTGCCCATATTGTTGGACGAACCGCCTGTAATAGCCTGTCAATCCTAAGAATCCACGAAGGCCCTTCACCGTCGAAGGGATTGGCCATTTCTGCACAGCTTCCAACTTGTGAGGATCAGCCTTAACTCCTTCATGTGAGATGAGATGGCCTAAGTACTCCAATTCACGTGCTACGAATGTGCATTTTTTTTATTAGCAGAGAAGTGATTCTGCCTTAAAATGCCCAACACCACCCTTAAATGTTCCCCATGTTGTTCCATATTGGTGTTGTAAACCAAAATGTCATCGAAGAACACTAAAACGAATTTTCGTAGATGCGGTTTGAAGACGGTATTCATCAAGGATTGAAATGTAGAAGGGGCATTCCTCAAGCCAAAGGGCATGACCAGGTACTCATAGTGACCTTCATGCGTCCGAAATGCTGTCTTCTCTATGTCTTCCACCCTCATTCTAATTTGATTATAGCCTGATTTAAGGTCTAACTTGGAAAAAACCTCTGCCCCATGCAATTCATCAAGCAATTCATCAATAACTGGTAAAGGGAATTTGTCAGGAATTGTTACCTTATTCAAGGCCCGGTAGTCCACACAAAAACGCCAGCTCCCATCTTTTTTCCTCACCAAAATCAAGGGACTTGAGTATGGACTGCTACTGGGTCGGATCATTCCTACCTAGACATCTCCCTGACAAACTTTTCGATTTCCTCTTTCTGATAGTAAGGATAACGATAGGGGCGGATGTTAGGGATATCTGCCCCCTGTTTCAAGAGAATTTTATGATCACACTCTCTAGAAGGAGGCAGCTCAGGAGGTGGTTGAAAAACGTCCTCATATTGGCTGAGTAATTCGGTAATCCGAGGGTCAGTCGTCGTAGTTGCTTCCATTCCCATGGCTGAATAACCCAACTCAATATAGTACCCTTCCGTCCCTTTTCTCCATGAACGATTCAAGCTACGATAGGAGACCTGGCTATATGATAACTCCGGATCTCCTTGCAAGGTAACCATGCCTCCCTCCCAAGGAATTCGAAGCACCAGCTTCCGAAAATTAGCTTGAATATCACCCAAGCTTTCCAACCATGAAAATCCCAGTACCATGTCCACTCCCCTGAGTCCAAAGATGTAGAAATCTTGGACTATGGATACATTTGGCAACACCAGAGTTACCCCATGACACCACCCCATACCTTGGACTCGGTGACCGTCTCCCACTTCTACAGTGAAAGTCTTCGACTGAAGGGAAGGTACACCCACTCTTTTCACCACGTGCTCTCCAATAAAGTTGTGAGAAGCTCCCGTGTCTACCAACACCATCACCTTCTGACCGAGGATCGTCCCCCATAACTTCAAAGATCGGTTGGAAGTGATTCCTACCATGCTCTGTATGCTCAGTTGCAGGGTCTCCATCGGCTCCTCTCCCTCTACCTCTGGAACCTTCTCTTCCTCTCCCTCGGCCTCGCCATCATCGCACACCAGCATCACCCTCAGTTGTGGGTTTGGACACACGTGTCCAGGTCCAAACGGTCCGCTGCATCGAAAGCATAAGTTGCGCCTCCGATGCTCCGCTTCGTCCTCCGGAGACAGCCGACGGAAGTTGGTTCGCCGACGACCGTCCGTCGCACTCGCCGTAGCCCCTCCACCCTCTGTCGTCGTTCCCCCCACGCGATTAGGGTTCGTCACTGAGTTACTGGCCGCGGACGAATTTGACCCACTCCCTATAATAGGGGTTTGGGTTAATTGGGCTGTCATCGCAGGCCCATTTTGCCCCCATCCTCCATTACCCCCTTTATTTCCCAAAGCGGGCCGTCCACTATAAGTGTGGCTTGGGTTGGGCCCACTTCCAACTCGGCCCACGTTTCCTTCTCCTCTTCTCAACACGTCTTCCCGTTCCTCTACACGTTGAGCCAAAATCATCATCTCTCCAATATCCCGAGGAGAGTGCAGACGAACCTCCGCACGAATTTCAGGTTTCAGACCCGTCAGGAAGGCTGCTTGCATGAGTTCCTCATCGGCTTGCCCCAACGGAGCAGATAACACTTCAAACTGTTTCCTGAATTCCGCGACTGTTCCTCCTTGTTTCCACTCCATTAACGCTTCATAGGGATTGCCTGAGGGGGATGCATGAAATCGTTGAAGAACGGCCGTGCGGAATATCATCCACTCCGCCAACGGATTCCGTGGTTCCCACCATTGGAACCAGCTTAGGGCCTCCCCTTCCAAGCAAATCGACGCCGTCTCCAGTTGTTCCTCCGGCGGAATCCGGTTAACCCGGGAATACCTTTCTGCCCTAAAGATCCATCCGTACGGATCCTCTCCTGCAAAGTAAGGGACCTCAACTCTCTTCATCCTTTCTTCGTTCCTCAACATTCGAGGACAAGGTTCAGCGTTCCCCCCTTGGACACCAGTACCTTCACTACTGGTTCCTCCGTTCCTTCCTGCTCGCACTAGTTCTTGGAGTGTTCGCATCATCTCAGCCACATTCGCATCAATCCGACGGATCCCTTCCTCTGTTCCGCCTACCCTCATCTCAAGATTTTCCATTCGGTGGTCCATGTTTCGCGTATACACCATTCAAGGAGTAATTTCCCAGAAAAGTGCTTTGATACCAATTGATGGTACCTGTTTACTGGATCGAAGTTGGTAAATGAAAGGAAAGGAAAGACAGAGACAACGATATGATTTTATTGATGGCAACTGGGTTATACACCCTTGTGGTTACAACTTCAGAATTGATAAAGCTAATAACAAAGGAAATTAATGAGCTCCTCCCTTCAATGGACTGGCCAATTGAAGAAGAGAATGACTAGCACACCTTCACCCTATTGCTACTGAGGTATTATCCTTCTCAGAGCACTACCCAACCATACCCAATACAAAATCTTCACACCCCACTACCATTCCCTGTAACTAACTTATATTCTCCTCACTTTCTTCTCCAATATCTTCCTCTCCATTCATTGCATGCCATGTGTCCTTTTCCATAACAGAATGTGGTTTGTCTCTTCCACACTTCTTCCAAGCTCTTCTAGTGTAAACATTAGTAAAAGGCTTAAGAGGTTTAAGAGGCCCAAGCCCATTAATACCAAGCCCATCAGTGGACAATGCACAGGCCCACCTACCTGTGCAAACAAAGAAATTCCACTTGAAAGAAAGTGGGGGGCGGCGAGGATCGAACTCGGGACACGAGGCTCTGATACCATGTAAAAAACCAATTCAACCCAAAAGCTTAAGGTATTGGGTAAGACTACATTAATGGTTTTATATATATCTCAACAATAAGTTATTGGGTGAGGCTACATTAATGGTTTTATAGAATATCTCAACAGCTTCAATTTGGTAAAACGATGATCTTTATTCAAGAGTTTCCATAACAGATTTGTTAAAAGGTTGGGCAGTTTTACTCCATTGATTTGTTTTTATTTTTTTTCTTTATTGTTTAGTATTTTGTGCTTAAGATAAGGAGATTTCCTTATCCTCCTATTTTTACTTCTTTGTCTTAAAGAATTTCTTCTTTTATCCCCCCGCCCTCCAAAAATAAAAAAAAAAATGCAGATAGTGTCTATAAAATCAAAAGATATTCCCTCAAGCAACATGAAATTGTGCACTGTATGTCTGCTTAGCAAATGCAGATAACAAGTAATAAAACAGATGGTCAAAGTTTCTATAGAAAAAAAGGTATAAAAATCCTTTTCATCTAATATTCAAATGCATGATGGATATGCCAGATAAAAAAAAAACACACATTTCAAGTAGAAACAAAAATGAACAAAAAAATGATAATAGAAGAAATCAACATACCTTAATTACTTTACAGATAATAATCTCAGTAAGTTTCCGTAAATTTACATAATCACCAAGCTGTCCTCCTCGCAGAAGATCTGATGCTATAGGAGTACCACCATAGGGACTCTGCGCTAATGCCAATCCAGCAACTTTATCTTTCAAATCAGGCCAATACAATGACAAAGCAGCTGCGGCATCTACTCCTCCCTTGCTATGTCCAAGAAGCAAAACACGCTTCTTTGAACCCCAATAAATTTCCTCAATATACTCTTTTAGTTCTCTGGCATTTTTCTCAACTGAGGCCTAATTAATAATTATTTGACATTCAGTAATAGGACTTAAGAAAAAGAATAACAATATGATCTATACAAAAATTAGAGTTAGCAGATTTTATAAGAACTGTTATTATCATCGTTTATTACTATTATTGATTATAATACTAGTACTACTGCAACTACTATTATAATATACCTCACTATGAATCTTTGCAATATGACAGACCAAACCCAGTTTTGAGAAACTGACTTTCGTATTGACAAAGTAAAGCGGACCATGATTACTGAACAGACCTGCCATTGCAAAACGCAAAGAGTTAGTAGCAAAAAAATACTTTCACAACAGTTCTACTATTTACTATAGCCCAGGTGGTCAAAAAACATATGTCATTCCAGCTGCATCATTGGACTTTGGATTTTTGCTGTGTGTCGGGGTTTGGAAGGGGTGATTGGTCATTATTGACTTGACCGTGAGTATAATCAGTCACTTTACCTGGAATCAACAGATAAACAATCGAATTTGGTAACCTGTGAACTCCATGCCTGACAAAGTTTTTTTTTTTTTTTTAAAAAAAAAAATTGAGTTACCAAACAACAATAATAAGAAGATTAGAGAAACATAAAAAAATAGGATACTTACCTGATACTGTCAAGAATTTCCAGGAACCTCTCGGTTCCTTCTTCAACAGGAGGCATCCCCGGAGCACGTTGAAGCCATCCTATATCATCTGCAGATCCACGCACAGTCCTTCGAGCACGATCAATCAGGCTGAAGTAATAAAAACATAGTTTATCATCCCCATGTCAATTGTCAAAGGGGCTGAACAATTTGCAGTTTAGATGGTTCTATAAAAAATATGGATTTTAGATGTAGTTATATGACAGGTAGAACAAGGAAAACATTAGAGTTGAATCTCATGGTGGCCTACACACTAAGTAGATACAGTGGCAGATTTTAAACCATATCTCTCAATCATTTTGGGTAATGTTTGATATAGAACGGAAGAGAAAACTTGTATATATCAATATCATTGTTAGAATAGGAAATATAATATGTATAGATTTGTATAGATTGTTTTCTTATTTGTAAATATTCTTTTCCTATTTAGGATTTGGATTAGGTCTGGGCTTCTCACTTAAGCCCATTAGAGTCTCTATATATTGTAACTCTTTGTATCAGTTTAATATACAACATATTATTTTATATTCAAGTTGGTACCAGAGCTCTTTTGTTCTAGGGACCCTCGCTTTCGCTTAAAACCTCTTTCTCGCTTTAAAACCTAAGCCCATTGCTTAGGTGCTCTCCTTTTCTTTGTCGTGTGTCCTTCCGGCAAGTCGTCTAAGCTGTGAGACCCTTCAAATTGATTTCCATACCTGTCAGCACCTCCGTTCGCCACCGAAACTGCCGTTCGTCATTGTTCCGATCACCGGAGAACTTTTCCGACGACGTTTTGAGCCGGGACACCTGCGATTAGCTCCTCCTCTCTCCGGCGACATGTTCTGTGAAAGACTCACCATCATCGCAGCCTCCACACGCCCCCACGAGCGTCTTGTCTTCTCTGGCATCCTTTTCCGGCCGTTCCAGGACAGACAAGCTTGCCCTCTCCTCCTCTTTCTAGATCTGTGGTTGGTTCTTTGTGGGTCTCACTTTTTGTGTGTGCCTTTTCTTGAATGGCGATCAGGTTAGTTTCTATTCACTTGGTTCTGTACCTTTGTGACTTATTTTAATGGAAGAATCTTCTCCTGTTCAATTGGAGATCAATTCTCCTCCTTGACCTACTAAAAGTTCTTCAAGTATCATCTCCACCAATGCTGGGCCCATAACCTCCTCCAAACTGAAGGGTTCTGTTAATGCAAGAATTGGGCCACCTCTATTCGAGTCTGGTTCTTTATGGGCAACATCTCACATTTAAATCTGCTGATATTCTAAGGAAGAAAAATCTAATTAGGAAAGGATTGACAACCAGCTTCTGAGTATCCTTTGGCAGTCTATTGATCCAATCGTTTTGGATATTTTCTATTCTTTTCAAACATGCAATGAAGTATGGGAGGAAGCAAAACACCTCTACACTAATGATATTCAGCAGCTCTATTCCATCATGTCTCAGTTTATGGATTTGCGCAAATCATCTGACACTCATATGGAGACATATGTTGGCAAAAGTCGATCTTTGATGCAGGCATATTTGGATATGTTGCCCTATCCTACTGATGCTTCTGCGTATAGGAAACAGGTGGAGCGGCTCTTTATGGTTGCCACACTTTCTGGTCTTCCCGAAAAATATGATAATGTTCGTGATACTATCTTGACTAATGGGGATCTTGATTTATCAATGACGTATCAACGCTTTCTGAACCTCAATAAGAAATCTGCTCTTGCATCATCTTCGATTGTTGATTCCATTGCTTGTTTCCCATATTGACTTTCGCGAGAACAGTGGAGGTGGTCGTGGTAGAGGCCAGGGAAGACGTGGTCAGGGCGGACGTGGTCAGTGACCTCGTTGTCATTATTGTCAGTAACTTGGTCATTATGAGGAGCATTGTTATACAAAGTATCCTCATCTGCGACCCTCTCATGCTGCTAATATAGCTCGGTCAGATACTGCTTCAACTGGTACAATTTCTCTCTCTTCTGAAGACTATGCAGCACTCTAGACCCTTTTGAGGAAGGCTTCTCCTCAGTCTCAGCCTTCTACTTCAGAAACTGGTAGTTGCTTGTGTTTCTCATTCTACATCACTTGGTCCTTGCATATTTGACTCAGGTGCTACTGATCACCTCTGTGGTAATAAGAAACTCTTTACATCTCTTACTTATTCTGATCATTTACCCTCTTTCACTCTTATTGATGGCACTAAAGCCCCTTTTCATGGGACTGGACAAGTTTGTCCATTCTCTCCTTTGACCTTGACATCTGTCTATTACATTCCTGACATCCCTTATAATTTAATTTCTGTTAGTAAATTGATGAACTCTCTTACTTGCATTGTTACCTTCTCAAACCATTCTATTTCTGTGAAAGACCCGGGTACGGGGAAGACGATTGGAGTGGGCCGTGAGTCACGAGGAGTGTTCTACCTAGTTGTGCCTCGTCCTTCAGTTGCTTGTTCTCTCACAGAATCTCCACAACTCATCCACAGTCATCTCGGTCATCCCAGTCTTTCAAAACTGCAAAAGATGGTTTCTCTTTTATCCGGTCTTCAGACTTTAGATTGTCAGTCTTGTCACACAACACAAGGTACTTTTCTAATTTCTTATAATGCTAAGGAATATGTTTCTATTGATTTTTCTAATTTCTTAACCACACAAGGTACTTTACATCAAACTACTTGTCCTCACACTCCACAACAAAATGGAGTAGCCGAACGTAAAAATAGACATCTCATTGAAACTACATGGACTCTTCTTATTCACATGCATGTTCCTCTTCACTTCTGAGCCGATGCAGTCCTTGTCTCCTGTTTTCTCATCAACCGCATGCCTTCATCTGTGCTTAATAATAACATTCCATACAACTTGTTGCTTCCAATTACTCTTTTCTATCCTCTATCCTCATATTTCTTTGGTTGTACCTGTTTTGTTCATGATCTCACTCCTGGTAAGGACAAGTTAACATCCAAAGCCTTTAAGTGTATTTTCCTTGGTTATTCTCGTCTTCAAAGGGGTTATCGTTGTTATTCTCCTGATATTAAGCGTTATTTTATTTCCGCTGATGTCATTTTTCTTGATCAACAACCCTTTCATTCTATCTCATGTCAATTGCCACACATTGATCATGTTCTTCCTGTTCCTTTTCTTGACTTGTCTTTATCAGCTACAGGTAACTCTATTCCAGATGAGCGATCTATTGCTTCCATACCTGAGGACCGTCCATTTCTCACCTATCAGCGTTGCAAAATTGTGCCTCCTGTCGACTCAACTCTAGCTGACTCATTGCCTTCTCTTGTTGATTCTTCCCCTCCGGCTCCTTCACCAGAGGCTCTTCCCATTGCCCAAAGAAAAGGTATACGTACTACTCGTAACCCTTATCCTCTTTATACTCTTTTGAGCTATGACCGTCTTTCTACTCCTCATTTCACCTTTGTTTCTAGCCTTTCTTATGTTTCTATTCCTAAGACCACAGGTGAAGCACTTTCCCATCCAGGGTGGCGCCAAGCGATGGTTGATGAGATGACTGCACTTCATTCCAATGGCACTTAGGATCTTGTTCCTGCTCCTCCAGAGAAGTCTATTGTTGGTTGCCGCTGGGTCTTTACTATCAAAGTTGGACTTGATGGCCATGTTGATCGTCTCAAGGCGAGCTTAGTTGCAAAAGGTTTTACTCAAATCTTCGGCCTTGACTATAGTAACACATTCTCTCCGGTCGCTAAGATGGCATCTGTTCACATGTTTCTTGCTCTTGCTGCTATTAATCACTGACCATTTCTTCAACTTGACATCAAAAACGCTTTTCTTCATGGTGATTTACAAGAAGTTTACATAGAGCCACCAGTTGGCTTTGCTGCTCAGGGGGAGTCTGGGAAGGTGTGCCGACTTCGTAAATCCTTATATGGTCTCAAGCAGTCTCTTCGGACATGGTTCAGTCGCTTCAGTTCTGCTGTTCAAGCTTTTGGCTTAATCCGCAGCAAAGTTGACCATTCTGTATTTTATAGAATCACGTCTTCTGATAAGTGCATCTATTTGTTAGTCCATGTTGATGACATCATTCTCACTGGAAGTAATCAAGCTGGAATTCGTCAGTTAAAACAGTATTTATTCAGTCAATTTCAAACAAAGGATCTTGGGAAGCTGCGTTACTTCTTAGTAATTGAGGTGGCACAGTCTAGACATGGCATTTCTATCTGTCAAAGGAAGTATGCCTTAGATATCCTAGAAGAGACTGGTATGTTTGGATGTAAACCAATTGATACACCCATGAATCCCATTATCAAATTATTGCTCGGACAGGGGGAGCCGTTATCTGATCCTGGTCATTATCGGAGG
Organism: Gastrolobium villosum; assembly: GCA_032173675.1. NCBI lineage: Eukaryota > Viridiplantae > Streptophyta > Magnoliopsida > Fabales > Fabaceae > Gastrolobium > Gastrolobium villosum. The sequence goes on from JAVKPL010004591.1 coordinate 112,703, forward strand.
TTGATTGGAAAGCTCAATTATCTTACTGTGACTAGGCCGGACATTTCTTATGCTTTTAGTACGGCTAGTCAGTTCCTTGACTCTCCTTATGATTCTCATTGGGATGCTGCTGTGAGGATTCTTCGATATATCAAGGGAGCACCAGGAAAAATTTCGTTGTACTCCGATAAGGGAAATACAGAAATTTGTGGTTATTCAGATGCTCATTGGGCAGGATCACCCTCAAACAGGCGCTCTATTTCAGGCTATTGTGTCTTCTTTGGAGGAAACTTAATTTCTTGGAAGAGCAAGAAACAACCTGTTGTTGCTCGATCTAGTGCAGAAACTGAGTATCGTGCAATGGCAATTGCTACCTGTGAGCTAATCTGGTTAAAGCAGTTGATTTAGGAGCTTCATCTTTGTGAACATAAACAACCCATGACACTTATTTGTGACAATCAAGCTACACTACATACATCCTCTAATCCTGTATTTCATGAGAGAACCAAACATATACAGATTGATTGTCACTTCATTCGAGAAAACTTTCAGTCAGGAGAAATCAAAACAGCTTTTGTCAACTCCAATGATCAACTCACGGATGTCTTCACTAAAGCTCTTAGAGGTCATCGGGTTGAATACATTTGGAACAAGCTTGTGCTCACAATATATATGCACCAGCTTGAGGAGGAGAGTTAGAATAGGAAATATAATATATATATATAGATTTGTATATATTGCTTTCTTATTTGTAAATATTCTTTTCCTATTTAGGATTTGGATTAGGTCCGGTCTTCTCACTTAAACCCATTAGGGTCTCTATATATTGTAACTCTATGTATCAATTTAATATACAACATATTATTTTATATTCAAGTCATATAAATTGAGTAAAATTCCATATCAAATAAATGGAAATCAGAGATCAAGAAAGGTGATCCTAACGCATTAAAGATGCAGAGAGCATAGTGTTTTGTTTATCATCAATTATTATCTTCAAAAATGCAACAATTATAAATGTAGAAGATGAATTGAAAATATCCCAAACTGGAAGCAATAAGATAATGGTAGGCATAGTAATATCCAATTACACAAGGAATAAACAGTCAACTTTTATTTGCAGAGCCTATGAACTCTATTTTCTTAAACACATTGAAAATACAGTATCCTACAATAACATTTTTGTTTTATCAAAGACTCCCAGAAAAGAAAGGGAAAATATGGAAAAACAAAAGAAAAAAGACACGGACATAAAAATTAAAGAACAAAAACTGAATGCAAACACTCTAGAAAAAGATGAAATAATAATTGTTTTGTCCGAAGGAAATAATAACCAACACTTGGAAAAAGGAATTGTATTAAACATGTACAAGAGGTTCTCTATTTAAAGAGATAAAGCGACCTAATGGGCTAAGTCCAAAGAAGCTTCTAGAATAACCTAAAGGAATAAAATAATTATTTACAAATATAATTATTTACAACACCAACCAGAACCAATTAATGAGATACCATGATTTTTTGAATGGACTTAGAGGTTTCTCAAACACATTTCACTTGGTGTTTGTGAATCTCAATGCATTTACAACAGTTAACACTTCAGTAACAGATACACCAAATAGAGAGGAAAACGTGTATGGAGAACCAATCATTCTCTGGAAAGGTCAAAATTTGTAAATTCAATCATCATATCACAGTTTGTATTGTCACTGCACCACCATAAGTCATGCGAATCTAACACATCTACGGTTTATAACAGCTGTTACCAGCCATTGAGCAATGACATCTGATCTAACTATGTAAACAATCACTGCTTACCACTACCATATTTTAAACCCATCTGTTTCCTATTCTACGCCTTTCTTTATATGCACCCACAAAATGCTAACAGCACTTAATGCCACTTTTGTCAAGCCTTTCCAGTCAGATTTTTTATTTTTATTTACATAAACTTTCTCTGTCCAAGCTGAAACAAAAAAACAAAGAGGGAAAAGAAAGGAAAAGAAACACTAGAAATCAACCCCATTAAAAAAGGAAAAAGAGAAAAAATGTACAGCACAAACTTAATAATTCATATTCTTTGCCCAAATGTACATTGGATGCAAATTATTTCATTAAAAAACTTATGAAGACTTTGAACAGTAAAAAAAACCATTTCCTAGTATCCGACAATGACAGATTATAACAGCTAAGCTTCATAATTTGGATAAAAGATTTTATTTTTAAGGCCTAATCAGAAAAAATCACATTTAGAATGAGTTGATAGAGTGTACCCTTGGAAAATGGAAATGCCACTTTGTCCAGTATTATTTGATTCAACAAGGGCACTGGCATTTTGTAATGGATCTTCACCAGAAGTCCTTGTGATTTCATCATGAATATGTGGAGGTGCAAAAGTTGCAGCATTAGATGATTCAACACTTGTTACATGGTTGCTATTTGAAGTAATATGATTGATTTCAGTAGATGAAGATGCTTCAGGTTCTGCAGAAGGAAAGGCCACAAGCTCTTGTGCACGAATGTCAGAAGCACCAGAATATCTAGAGGAATGTTCTACTGAAAAAGAAAGGGGAAACAAGAACTTTAAACTCTAAAATTGCAAAAGTCAAGGCCTTGACAAAGTCATTATAAATGCATGAGTTGACAGAAATAAAATAAGATACAGATAACTGTTATAAGGATATAAGTATATAAGAAAAAAATCAATACTCAAAATTCATTCAGATTCAACAAATTCAAAATTATGTGCAGGTGGAATATCATGAAGTAGAACGGGGATATAAAAAGAATCCTAAGACCTACAGTCACGTACCCAGACTAAAGCAGTCATGAAGACTTGAACACAATGAGGAATTGTAGATTTCCATAATCTAATTAGATCTACGATAAATTCTCAAGTGAAAACCACAAATAAAGGCCATCTATTTAACATGGATTTTTCCATGGCCGGACTTCTCTAAGAATCTTAGACTAAGGTTTCACAACAGCACATTAAAGTTCTAAAATAATAATCATGTACTTTGAGGCTTGCCTATTCCTTAAAAGCTATGTTTCTTTCCCTGAAAGGGGACCATAACACCAAAACAATCTGATAAGGTTCTAAAATTTTCGATTTCCAAATATAAATGCAACAGTTGAAGTGGGATAAAACTTAAATGTAGCATTTCTACTTTTTTAACTTAAAGCAGATGAGCCAAGTACCTCTAAGCAAAAAATTTTGCGGATAAACCACATTTACTTTGAAATGCTGCATAATAATTCAGTTTTATTATTTCCTTTTTATTTATGGAAACTTATAGTGACACACTGCATAAATCCTTAAACTTCTGAAAAGAATCTACATAAACTACACCCCTGAAAAACAAGATAAACACAAAAGAAGCTTGCCTGAATAATCAGAGAAACAACCAGTTAAGTATGATGTTGTTTGTGCAAGATAAGAAGCAGCTTCATTGAGAGCTGGTAAAGATGAAAATATATGAGGCAGAAGTCCATCATTTGTCAAACCATCTCCCTGTGGCTGTAAAAGATAAGCTTGATTTATTCTTAAGTAAAACAGCTAATAATATTATTATTCCTTTAGTCAAGACAATCATAAACTGAAGGTGCACCAACTAAAAAATGTACAACTATATCTAATAGCAAATTAGCAATAATGCATTTGAACCAAACTATGATTAAAATCAAGATCCGCATTTAACAAAAACTAATCCCCCCTTCCCCATGAGAAATCATTAAATGCAGACATCAAGAAGCCAAATATTTAAGTAGAAAATAACTAATAACAAGCTGAAGATATTTGACCAACCCAAAAGGCATTTTCTTACCTTCCTTTTCTGGCTGGGGCCTAGGGGGAGGCGGGAGGAAGAAGGGAGGTGGGTGTCAATGCAAAACAGGCAATAGACAATTCATGCTAATAAAGTATTCCCCAGTGTGCCTTTACTTCACTCCTTAGTCATTTTAGCACAGATGTTTCCAATTAGTCAGCTGAACTCATTTTGCTACAATAGAAAACAATTTCCCATTCCTAAGTACGATATTTCAATAATGCCCAGATACCCCCTTTGACATCAAAGCATGTTTTTCCTAACTTACAAATTTTTACCAGAACCCCAATTATTTGTTTCAATAACTAACACTTGCATACATAGTTGTCAAATGCGGATTGCGGCATGTCGCGGCCAACCCCGAAAAACTCTATAGTGTTATAGCGGGTTGCGGTTGCGGAAATAGCGAAATAGATATATGACAGAAATAATAACAAAAAGAAACATTTTTTAAAGGCAGAGATAGCAGAAATGACAGAGAGACGCGAATAGACTAAAAAACCCTTAAATTTTTTCTATTACACATTTAAATTTAGGACAAAATTGACATTTTGCCTTATTACAGCAATATGACCACAATTTGCCCGCAAATGCGATCGCAATGGCCGCTATTGCGTTCCGGTTGCGGAGAGGCACCGTAACTCCCATACGGCGTGGCTTGCGGCGCTATTGTGGCGCAATTAACTACTATTGCGGCACTATTGTGGGGGAGGTAGGCAAGAATTGAGTAATATAGAGTTTCTGTGTGTCTGCAGAATTTCTGTTGCCAATACCTATCAGGAAACATAGGCAGCACTTTTTAATTCTTATTTCTTATCATGAAGGTAAGAAGAAAAGGAAGTTGTAGTGTTGTCAGCCGATATACTCTGCTATGGTCAGCAGATATATTCTGCAGATTATTCCACTGTTAATGAGACCGATTATTCACTCCTTTATGGCTGATTGTCTCGGTTAATATAAGGATTAGTTATTCCCTGACTCTGATCAATCATGTATTAGTCAATGAATAAATGTATTTCCTAATATTGGTCAATCTTGTCTGATTCCATACTTATATATGAAGAACCATTCTTTCGAGGGGTCACAGTTCTCACTCTGCTGAGGTGAGATTTTCACTCTCAGTTGAGGTGAAATTTTCACTCTGCCACTTCACTATTCATCTCAGTCATGGAGCAAATATTGGTCCTTCAACCACCATTTTACAACTGCTTTGCCTGCATTCTCAATTGAGGTAAGATTCTTGCTTGGAAACTCATCTATATGAGTTAGTTAGGCACTTCCCATGTTTACATGTTTTTTCCTTCACTGATCCATACATAATGATTATTATGCAATTTCCTGCTAAAGTTTTATGCTGATTTGATTCAAAGTTTTGGGACTGATGGTAATGGATTTTACCCTAATGGGTTGTCAAATTGTCACATAAATGTAGTCTTTTGGTGAAGCTCATTGTCAATGGTTTGGCCCTTCTCTGGATTCTGCTATTAGAGAGAGAAATGAAGGCCAAAGTTAACCTCCATCCTCTCTTCTAAAATCCTTCAAATCCATTGATGGTATCAGAAACACCCCAATTTCCCACAATCTCTAGTGATCCTTTGACTTCTTTTGTAACTTATATATTTTTTTTTAGCGCCTGGAGATTCTTCTCAAGCCCCATTTTTCATGTATGTATGATATGTATGAATGCATCAATCCTGGGTATTACTGTTTTTTTGGTATGAATGTGTTTACTTCAGAAACCTTAATGAGTTACATTGCCTCTGTGCGGTGTGGCCTGTGTCCAATCAAACTTACTAGACTTTGTCTTTTGTTTGTCTATTTTATCAATAGTTCTTAATGTGATATCTAGCTTCTTACATTTGGGATACCTGTCCTTTCAGTTAAAGGACAAAGTTTTAAGACAAGTGAATATCCAAACTTCGTTTATAGTTCATGTTTGAGTATTAAAATTTTGTCACTATTCATAAAAATACCAGAAAACACAATGAACTTTTATTTTATTTTATTTACTTTTAAGATAAAAGTGATGCTGATGTTGATATTCTAATTTTTAAGACAATGAACCAGACTCAGCTAACCTCGTAACTAATTTAACTGCCTAACTGTAATTAGTTTTGTTCATGCATGCAATTCATTCAATGATTATGTGAACATTTTCTCGGTTCATATAAACTTTTGATAAGAACATGAATATTTAAACAGGAATCACTTTGCCTAACGATATTTATTTACAAAAAAAGTAAAATCTATTTTTTTAATGCAAAATTTATCAAACAAACACAATTCTAGACACATATAATATGTACCTTGTAGTCTTAGTGTATAGATATAAATTTTATATATATTACAAATAAAAAACAAAATAAAAAAAATCATGAAAAAATTAGCAAATACGTGACTCACAATTAAGGGTGCGGTTGTTTCCCCACGCTGCGTATTCTGAGCTTTCACCATCGAAACCAGTTTCTGCCAAACGCGAGAAATGAAGTTCATGTTGATGAAATCAAATCGCGAGAATTTCAGAGACAAAAAAAAAAAGGAAAAAATAAAATAAAATTGGAAACATTCGTTATATTAATTATACCTTTGGTATTGTGATGCGAATCAAAGTGACTGCGATTTAACGAAAAGGATTTGAAAGAACCACTATTTAGCGATTGTTATTTGTGTTGTGTTGGTTTTGTTTGATTCTTGTGTTTTTTAACGCCACGGTAAGACGAAGAAGGATGCCAGAAGAGACGGCGTCGTTTTACGCCTGACTTTTGAATCTTTAACCGACGTTGCTACTTCCTTGCGCGTCGAAGAATTGAAAATTGATACATTTTCATTTCGACTTTGCCCACTTTATTAATTGGTGTTTGTCTTAAATAATTTCTTTTCTTCTTTTATTGATTTGAGATGTGCTAGTTCATTATAGATCTAAGATTTAATTAATGTTTTAGGCAAAAAAAAAAACTAAACAGTAATATTCGTTTTAAATGATTAATTTAAAAAATATTATAATTGGAGAAGGTTATAATTACTACTATTACTATTAAATCGTGATCATTGATTTTCGTCAATATAAAGATTATAATTTATTGAAAATTAATAATTAATTAATAAGTATGACCCAATAAATTATAACCATTAGATTGACGAAAATCAACGGTTACGATTTAATAATAACAGGTAATAAGAAAAAAGATAATAACTATAACCTATGTAGCACCGATACTGACACGGGACACGTGATACGATACGACACGACACTCCGACATGTTAATTCTAAAAAATATTAGATTTTGACACGTTAGGACACGTTTTGATATTAAATAATATTTTTAATTTATGTAGTATATATTATATTTAATATTCAATAATTTAACAAAAAATGAATCTAAACTTATAATATTCATAAATTTTGAAGATATCTCAAATATTTATATTAAAATCAATAAAATGGTAATCGTAATCCAACAAATTTAATAGTTGGAACTAAAAACTCAACGCAACTTAACCTTTGAACTTTTTTTTTTGAATTTCTATAACGCGTGTTAGAGTGTCGGAGAGTATCGGAGTATCCGAGAGTGTCGGACACGACACATCAAAATTTTTGATGTGTCGGTGCTTCATAGACTATAACTTCTCCTGTATAAAAATGATCTCATTATAATGGGACAACCATCAAAATGCCACATTTTTTCATTTTATTTTTGGGAATGCCATACTTCATGAACAACATACCAGAATGTACCATGAAACACCATGCTTTCCGCATGCTACGCCAGCAAAGATCATTATAAAAACAAAACAAAAAATAGAAGATCCCTTAGCATGTATAACATTATAAATAAATATATTTCTTATACTATTCCTAAAATCTTACAAATATAAAATGATTTCAATAGTTATAATAAATCATTTCAACTCATTAATTTGCATTAGTCAAAAGTCATAAAATTCAAACAGTTTTGTTTTACGTTTCAATGATCCATAATTTCATGGTTAATATTTTGTCATTAAAACTGATAATCACTACAATTATGAATTTGGTTCATAGCATGAGAATAATAACTCATTTCAACTCATTAATTTGCGTTAGTAAAAAGCTCAAACGTCAAAAGCATAATACTCAAACTGTTTGTCTTAAATAATTTCTTTTCTTCTTTTATTGATTTGAGATGTGCTAGTTCATTATAGTTCATTATAGATCTAAGATTTCATTAATGTTTTTGGCAAAAAAATAAACAGTAATATTGGTTTTAAATGATTAATTTATAAAATTTATAAAATATTATAATTATATTCGAATTGAATTATTTATATCCTTATGTATGTATTATTATAAAAGAGATTCTTCTAGTTTAATCGTATTTAAGTTATTTTTAAAATGTCGAGATGATTATCCAGAAGAAGATAAAATAGAAAAAATTAATGCATTATAATGGGACAACCATCAAAATGTCACATTTTATCATTTTATTTTTCGAAATTCCATACTTCAGAGAAACAATATAGTAGAATGTCATGAAACATGATGGTTTTCGCGTGCCACGCGAACAAAGACCATTATAAAAACAAAACAAAAAATATAAGATCTCTTAGCATGTATAAGTATAACATTATAAATAAATATATTTCTTATACTATTCCTAAAATCTTACAAATATAAAATGATTTCAATAGTTATAATAAATCATTTCAACTCATTAATTTGCATTAGTCAAAAGTCATAAAATTCAAACAGTTTTGTTTTACATTAAAATGATCCATAGTTTAATGGTTAATATTTTGTCATTAAAACTGATAATTAATCACCTAGGGCAGACCAAGGGGGCTAGGGTGGGCGGCTCCCAAAATTTGATGAAATTTTTTTTAACATTAGTATAATACAAGAAATTTCCATTTTTTCGAAATAGTTTTCTCCAACGTAGAATATATTGAACTTCTTTATATTTTCAAGTCCTATATCTATTGAAACTTCTCTAACTCTGAATGCACTTCTTCTCCATCAACGAAAGTTAACAAAATGAACAAAACAAAAAAACAATAAGAAAGAGTGCAATTCAAATTCTTGTTGGCGCAGACCTGGCGGTAACAGTCAGCATATGAAATTAGTATTAAATTATTGGAAAAGATCTGTCAATAATTTTATTTTTTTTACAAATTACTCATGTTTGGATCATCTTATTTTTAAGTTAGAAGCTACTTATAAGCTAAAGCTAAAAAGAAAAACAGAGCTTAAAAAGTTAATTGGTAATTACAAAAAAGAAATTAGTTTAAGAGTTACTTAAAAACACATTTTTTAAGAAAATTATCTCTATATCTATCTTTATAACTTTTCATTTAAAAAAAAAAACATTATCCAAGAAAAATAGATAAGAGCTTAAAAAAGAATTTCCTCTCGGAAACTTTTAGTTTTCGGCATTTTTTTTTTTCATTATAAAAAAAGAGTTTTTCATTATAAGAATTTTTTTCAAAACATGTTTGGCCTACTCTATGCTTACAAGTAACTTCTAGCTTAAAAAATAGATGATTCAAATAAGCACAAATATTTAAATATTCATATTTTGGCCTCCCATATATTATATTTGAAGAGAGAACAAATATTTAATTTTTAGCCCCCTCAAGACAAATTCCCTGGATAATTATAAATGTGGTTCATAACATCAGAATAATAACTCATTTCAACTCATTAATTTGCGTCGGTCAAAAGCTCAAACGTCAAAAGCATAATATTCAAACAGTTTTGTTTTACATTTTAATAATCCATAATTTAATGGTTAATATTTTATCATTAAAACTGATAGTCACTACAATTATAAATTCCGTGCATAGCATGGCTTCTAATCAATTATACTGTGAGTGAAATTCTATATTGGAGAGCATATATTAGCTGTAGCAAAATCATTGAGAAACAATGGCGAATGCTTCAATCAAATTGGTCCTCTTCATGTTCTTTTTTCTGGTTGCATCAGGTATTCCTCCTCGCTTCTTATACACTATATATATATTTGGATGTCTGATAAACTGTAAAAATTGTATATTTTTTATATGCTTACTTTTTTGCTACAATCAACTATATTGCGCTCAACAATTATTATAAATACAATTAATTGCTTTCTCAAAGTTTTGAGCAACAAATACATAATTGAATCCTAAATATGTTGTGTTTGATGAAGTATTAGTAAAAGCATAAAACCTTATGTTTGATGGTAATAATTATACTGAATTATTTTTGAAAAAAGCATTTTGCTTAAAGAATATTAATTTTGTGCTATTGTATTATTTTTATTTCAGGTTTGACGCAACAAGCTTTTGCAAGCAGAGCCGATCTATGCAAAACCAACGCGGAATGTATCAAAGCATGCGCTTTTCTCCCAAAATGCAAACCACAATGCTTAGGTGGATGGTGCATTTGTTGTCCTTCTGCAAAAGTGCAAACATAACAAACTGTTGGTGTCAATGGCTTGTTCTTGAACGTAGATTGGATTAAAATAATGCTAAATAATTTCTAATATAATAATTATATATTTTGAACTTTCTCATATTGTCATCGTGATTCTGGTTCCGCTGTCTCGTTAGAATCTTATGTTTACGGCCATGTAGATTAGCCCCTCATTAGAACGCATTTTTAACAAAATCCGCTTATTTCAAACAAATCCGTTCGTTAATTTCTACCTCGAAAGTTTACGAACAAAATCTTATTTTTGTTTGTTAATTTTACTGAGAAATGATAGCGTATAACATATAACATAAAAATTATTATTTATATCTAATGAGTGTAACTCACTAAGCAACTAAGATGGAGTAAAATAAAGAGAGAATTTATGTTCAATTTTCACCTCATTTGTCTCAAAGAAATAATTAAGATTGATATACTGAAGAAAATATATTATTTTATAGCGTTCAATATCTAGCAAGAAGCCGTAACTATGAATTAATATTTGAAAGTTTATCTATCAATATGACAATATATTATATACAAAAATTTCTTGAAGAATTAATAATGCCATTAAATTATTATATATAATGTAACCAAAAAAAATTAATTATATATAATATTCTCTCAATAAATAATATTTTGGATAAAGTATACTTTAGTCTATTGTGATTTGACTCAAAAGCTATGAAGCACCTATACTTCAAAAACCTTGACGTGTCGTGTCCGACACTTCCCGACACTCTCCGACACTCCGACACTCCAATACGCGTGATAGAAATTCAAAAAAACAATATATTATATACAAAATTATGATTACAATTTTATTGAGTTTAATATAATATATGAGATATCTTATGTTTCTTTGCAAAATTGATGAATATTATATATAATTTTTTGTTAAATTATTGAATATTAAATATAATATACACTATATAAATTAAAAATATTATTTAATATCTCTCAATAAATTTAACATTTTTTGGATAACGTGTATAGTGTTGTGTTAGTCTATTGTGATTTGACCTCAAAAGCACATTGCTTTCATTTGTTATAAATTTCGACACTTTGATATAATATTCTATTAAATTTACGCGACCGGTTACGACAAGGTCCTTATGGTATTTTTCATCAAATAATATTTTTTTATACAGAATACACATATTAAAATGAACAAAAATATTTTAGATTAGTTGGACATTACTCAATTCACATTTCATTTCTCTCACTTAAACAAAATGCCCAGTCACTGTAGCAAAAGAAGCAACACTAGTCGCGTAACCTTTTTTTTTTTTTCCAATTACTTTAGGGAAATAATTTTCTAATTTTACATGAAATTTTTTTTATGCTACACACTGTCATATATATGAGAAAATCTTTTATGTAAATTGAGGAAACTATTTCCCTTAATTTATACAATGAACTCTCATATAGTTGCGAAAAGCTTTTTGTTTGAAAATGTTAAATAAAAGATGAAACATTTAAGTTGTATTTAAGAAAAAATAAATAAATGAGTTGACTAAAATTTATTTCTTGATTTATAATTCTACATATTATCATCCCAAAATGGGTAACTACAAATAAATAAATAAATAAATAAATTCACCAATCTTTAATTTCAAAACGACGTCATTTTGATATTGAAATCTTAAAAAATTATAAATATGAAGACTATTATAACTCTGAAATAAATTAAAAAAAATGTTGAAAAACTACGTCGTAAGTAAATAACTTCACTAAACAAATTCACCAATCTTTAATTTGATCAAATTGTAGACAAAAATGTTGAATAAAAGGTGAAGCATTAAAGTTGCATTTAAGAAAGAAAAAACTGATGAGTTGACTAGAATTTATTTCTTCTTTTATAATTCTACATATTATCATTAGGACAAAATGGGCAACTACCAAAAAAAAATCACCAATCCATCAAATTGTAGACAAAGATGTTATCAAAAATCACCGAATCCTTAATGTTGATCAAAATGTTAGACATACGTTTTGATATTAAATAATATTATTAATTTATGTGTGTATATTATATTTAATATTCAATAATTTAACAAGAAAATGAAAATAAACTTATAATATTCATAGATTTTGTAAAGAAAATATAAGATATCCCAAATATTTATATTAAACTCAATAAAATGATAATTGTAATCCAACGAATTTAATAGTTCTAAAAAGAACGCAATGCAATTTGAATTTCTATAACAGGCAGGGAAGAGTAGATCAACAAATATGTGTTTTGAATAAGAATTCTTAGAATCCTCAAAGAAATTTGTAACAGGCAGGGAAGAGAAGTACGGAATAGAGAGAAAGGAGAGAAAATAACGAGAAAATAAAATTGAAAATACTTTTTAATTCCCATTCAAATTCCAAATTCCTTAAATAATTAGGTTTCCATACATCATATTCAAATTGGACCAAATGCACAATAAAAATAAAAATCATGAGACTAACTCTTAAAGAAACAAGAGTTACCGATAGACAAATTCCATCTTTAAAGGCATAATTATGTCCCTAAACAAATTAGGGACAAAAAAATTTCCTTTCTAATAGCTCCTTGCTAATGATTTGGGAAGAAATAAAATTATGTCCATATTTGCAGTGAAATAAGTTCGTCCTTAATATGAATTTTCCGTCCCTGATCTAGCCAACAAAAATTCAAAGGAGGATGAAAATATTATATAGGCTAGAAGTCAAACAATGAAATATCTTCTCGAGTATATTAGGATGTACCCAATTACTTAGGTTTCTTCACAATAAGATTCAGAAGCAATGTGAAGTTAATATATCAAAGAAAATGTTATGAATTACAATAATAGAATTAAAACTTCCACTTGATACATATCAACAAACCAAGCCACTTAAATTCAAATTTTAGCTACTTTACTCGAGTAAGAGAAATTATAACACAAAAATTATCCAAGATTATGTCAATCACAAAATTCATAAGGAAGAATCAGTGTCAATTCCAAATTGAAGTTTTCAAATGTAAATAATTTATACACCAATGACAATCTTTTAAAGGCAGTGTATATACAATTTTGAATTTTCGCCTAATACTCCAAAATTCAATACGAGAACAGACTCTAACTTCAACCAAGATCACAGAATACTACTACGGTCCAAGTTCAAAGTTTATATAACAATTTGTGTTAAAAACTTTCAAGCTAAACAAAAATGGAGTAAGGGATTAAGGAAAGTCCACTAAGATTTAACGAGTTTAACCTTAATTCAGGCTACATCCTCCCTAAAGGCCAACTAACACTCTAGGATTAGGTTTCATTATATTTCAAGGTTCTTTACAACAAAGATCTCAAGCAAAATAGTGAAACACACTCAAAAATCTAGCCAAGATTTCAAAACTTAAGTTGAGGCCAACCACACGGACAAGGGTCGCTTACCCTTTTGTTGGTCCAAGAACCACACCTTCAGTGTGTCTTAGTCTCCAAACTCCAAGTTTAAGTCAAACCAAGCCAACTTAGAGGTTCTTGAGCCTCACATAGTTCAAACAACAACTAGGACTACTCTAATGAAAGAAAGAACCCAAAACTAACTACACAACAATAACAATGATACAATTTCCAATAACAGGTTGAAGAAAAATTTATCTTATATTTAGCCAAGAATAAACCCCAATCTTGCTCCACATCATGCAAATGAGTACAATTTTATAATTGAAAATGCAATTTACCAAAACCCCAATTTTGAGAGGTAAGAACCTATGTTTTTCCCCCCTAAATTAGACTTCAAATGGAACGATAGATTTTCAATGAAATAGTGATGATATTGTAATTCTCCCATTGCCCTGAATTAAAATCAAGATATTGTTGGGATAGGGTCACTCAAGTAGTCACGAGGAAGCAATTTATCGATAAACAGTTAGAGCTTACTGCTAAGCACACAAAAGTCGTAATCGGTCGGCCAACACAAGAATAATTCGAACTTATCTCTCAGCGCAATAAAGTCTGGCCAACACAACATAATCGTTTGGCCAACACTAGAAACTAGCCTAAAGTCATCAATTGATCAAAAACATAGAAATTAGAGAGATGGAAAGAAAGAACATAACAAATTTTAACGTGGAAATCATTCTCTAATGTAGAGAAGTAAAAACCATAGAGCACTAATCCAAAAAATCTTCCACTATGAATAACCGGATTACAAAAGATTTAAACATGTCTAATCACACTAGAGGTACACTCAAACTTCTCTTCAGAGGATTACACTTAAAATTATTTTCACCTTGGCTTCTCGATGGCTCTCTCTCTAAAAACTATTACAAGAGGTTTCTTTCATTTATAAAGGTGAAGAGAAACCCTACACCTTTTTCTAGAATCTTCATCAATAATGAGGTGAGCAACATTCATTGAGGTGATTGTGCAGACATTGACCTATGGACCCATGAAGTACATGCCTAGCCACCAACATTTAAAGAAGAAATACACCCCAGAAATCTTCCCCTTATGACTTTAATGTGCTGGGTTCAGCCCCTGGAAATCATGGGAGTATAGATATATGTTATGATCTCCTTTGCGGGATAAAGACCCTGAGAGTATAGGTGTGGAGAGTATTGGTGTGGATTTCTTTGTAGGATACAGCCTCTAGAAATCATAAAGGTATATGTTATGACTCCTTTGTGGGATACAACCCCTAGGAGTATATGTTAGGATTTCTTTGCAAGAAATAGCCCTTAGGAATCTTATAAGTATATGTTATGATCTCCTTTGCGGGATACAACCCCTGGGAGTATATGCTACGATCTCCTTTGTGGGATACAGCCATTGGGAATCTTATAGGTATATATTATGATCTCCCTTGCAGGATACAGCCCTGGGAGTATAGGTATAGGTTAAGATATCTTTGTGGGATACAACCCTTGGAGGTATATGTTAGTACATTAAGAATCTCTTTGCGGGATACAACCCCTGGAGTATAGCCCTGGAAGTCTTATGTATGTGTACGAAATATATGATGTATTCTATGTTATGTCATCTGACATTTATGCAGGAAGCGAAATCATGGGTGGAGACTACTCCATAAACCCTGAGTTTACGAGATTTTGTATCTCACCCCACGTTATGGGGATATATTTCAAGTACTGATGTTGTAACTGAAGAGCCCGCAAAGGGCAAGAGAGTTATACAAGGATAGACATCCGAGTTGATGATAGTTTGTATAGTTGGTATATGTATAGAGACATGTTTTCTATCGTCATCAGGATGACTGTATTTATCTGTTTGTAGAACATGATATGTCAGGATTAGGTATACGTGTGTATGTCATTATGTGTGTTGATATTAGTAATGGCACGAAGCCATATTATGGATGTAAGTTTATATTTTATGTGATTGGACTAGTTGTCTATCAGGTGTTATGTAATAGTGTGCTTGAGATTGTTAGATTAGTTCAATTTACAGTTGTTGTAAGAACCTGCACCGCTAATTAAGGTAATTAATGATTTAATTGTGATAAATTAGGAAATGATTCCATAATTGACCTTAATAATTATTATTTGGCTTTAATAATTATAGTAATTGTGTAATAATGCTGAAAGTCGATTTTCGGACGAGAAGCGCAGATGCCGGTTCTGCTACCCGATATAAATGCGTACCGGAAAAGTATCCCGGAAAATTATAACAAGTGCATGATAATGAGAATTGATGCCAGAATTGATACTGGCTATGGAAAAGCGCGTACCAGAAAGGTGCTCCAAAAAATAAAATAAAAATATGATAAATCTTAGAAAAATGAGTAGGTTAATATTCCAAAGTTTGGGATCAAGATCTTTTGCGTAGCTATTAATGCTAATACTGCACGTTAAGTGGCCATGTGGCTATATATATACTACCATTAGTGGGCACAAAACCCTAGAACCCTTATTCCTGCGTGAGAGAAAGGCTAAGCAGCTCCTTGTTACTGTTCCATTGCCTTTGTGCTCCATTTGGTGAGCTTTGAAGCTTCCTCTTCCATTTCTCTTCATCTATACACTTGGTGTGAGTGAGAATCATCCTTGTGAGTAGGAAAGTGGCTTCATTTCTGAGTTAGAGGGTCAGTGTGAGGGAGGTTTGTTGCTGCATTGGGTGTTTGGGTGTTGGTAAGCCATGATCATGGCATTTTGAGATCCAAGTGGTGACCTTTGTTGTGAAGAACCAACCTTTGTAGTGCTATTTTCGTGCACAGTGTTGAGGCAGACTTGGGAGCTGTTGTGTGAGCTCCAAGAGCATCATCTACCTCTGCTTTTGGCTTGTGGTATGATCACCACCTTTGAACTTGAGTCTTCTTAGTTAAAAATGGAACCTTGATGCATGTATTAAGCTAAGTGAATAACTTAAGGGTGGGTAAGGTTAAACACACATAGAAATGCATGTTTAAGTGTCTTTAATCGGTTAAAGTTGGATCCTTTGGACTGGATATTCACGAAAATGCAAAATGACATTCTGTCGTGAAATATCCGGATATTTGTCGAACAGATATCCGGATATGGTATCCGGATATTGATATCCGGATATAAGGATCTGGATATCCGGATATTGAATATCGGGATATGGTCTGTGTGATATCCGGATATTGCATATCCGGATATGTCCCCGAGGAATATCTGGATATTCTGGGATTCGTAGAACAGTGAGGTACTATTCATACAGAGATGATGTTGGGGTTTGTGGACCCTAGATTAAGAAAGTTGGACTTCTATAATTAATGAACTAAGTCAGAATCATGTGATTAAGGGCTTATGGCTTTGTTGGAAGCCTTAAGACGTAAAACGTAATGGAAAGGCGTAGTCTTTAAGTGTTTATGCTTATGAGCTATGAATGATGATATATTATTGGTCCATAACAGATTGTGATACTGCTGTGTTTGGACTTGAGAGTGGTTGGACTCTTGGCTTGGATTGATTGCTTGCAAGGTAAGCTTTCGTGTCCTCAGTTTAGCCATGTTGTGGTTCCACCATGTCCCATGGTGATAAGGTTATATGCATGCTGTGTTACATGCTTTTGATATTTGGAAATGCTGTTGAGTTGCTTTATGCAATGTGGTGTCCACCTTTACGGTAAGCCTGAGTGTGTGGTACATACGATATGGTGAGGCTGTGGGTGAGGTGCAAGCGGTGTTCCTTGTACTCATGTGGGTATAGACGTATTCCTACATTTCTCCGGCCAGTAGATAGTATAAACACACATGGCACGAATATCTGTTGCATTGCATACTTTTGGAACTAATATTGGAAATACTGCTTTTAGAACTTATATTGCACATGTAAGTGAGCTTGGGGTGGAAGATCCTTGAGGACCCCTTGTCTTACTGATATTTCTTGTTTAGAGATCTCACCCCACGTTTGGGGACGCTTATTTCAGGTTCAGGTAATGTTGAGACCTCAGGCGGTAGGAGGCCGGAGCTGAGTTAGATGATATTATATGCTGACTTGTTGGATGCTGGTTATGCATGCTGCTTTATGCTTTTAGCTTCATTATGTTTGGTATTGTCTGTTGAGACTGTTTTTGGGCATTGTGCCTTATTTGGTGAGCATGGGGATTGTCCATGTCACATAAACTTGATTATGTCTTCTTTAAGTTAAAGTCGTATTAATGTATCAGGATGTTGGTCCAGGCTATGTATTGTAGTCCTGTGACTTAGATACTCACTTTATATTTATATATGAGGTATTTCAGTTAGTTGTCTTGCAATTTACATACATGCATTATTTTATGAAATTGATTAAGCAATCAACTTGGCTAAGGTTAATGACGTCATAATTGAATTAAAGAAAAATTTATTCCGCATTTTAATTAAGCATGGCTTAATGCGATTATATGTTAACAATCCGGGTTAACACGGGCTGTTACAGTTATCATGTTGTCCGTTAGATTTTATCCGGAATGGTACCAGTTATTATATTCGGATAGACACTGACTGTTAATTATGGTCATTGGTTAAATAAGTAAAAATTCTATATAGATATGAGACTGTACAGTAATATGAAATTGGAAATCTGAATATATACAAAAGTCAAGTAATGAAAAAGGTAAGTGTTCCACTTCAGAATTAGATTATTATGCGGTTTAAGTACCATATATGAGTTAACACTCGAGATAGGGTGTTACATTATGGTATCAGAGCAAAAAGTTCTAGGGAAGAAGCCTAGTTAGTACAATTAAGAAATGTTATTGTTTAGTGTTTGACATGATTTTGCATTCCTAGATACGAGTATGAGTTTGGCTGACCCATTCTTTGGTATGATAATTGTAAAATCATATGATAAGCACATGGATATACTTTGACAATTTTCTGACATATAGAATATCATCACGAGGGCGGAATATATTTAAGCGGTGATTTTATGACGGTTATGAATATCAGGTTAAGTGGGAATAACTGTTGTAGGATTATGATAAGTCTTTAGCAAAGAGAGTATTGTAAGTGATGATTACAGTACTTATGACAGCAAAAATGTTGAGAAAATTATTGATTTGAAAAGAGTACAATAAATTCGTTATATAAGAGGTTAGCTAAATAGACTATAAGTTGAATTTGACGAGTTAGTCAAGTCATGATATGATGTTTGATGAGTGGTTATGGTGTTTAGCATGATGTTGCATATGTGAACAATTAGTCTAAGCGTAGCTAACTCATTCCTTTTTGTAACATATGTAGGATCATGGTGAACACCAGAAATCCTCGGACGACAGTGAATGAATAGCCAGACTTAATAGTAGTAGTATTAACTGGAATACGATAAGAGTTAGTTGCAAATAGGCGGACTAAATAGAAAATGTGGAATGTTGTGATGCAAGAGAAAGATTAGAAAGAAATATCATATAGATTTGGATATATAGGACTAGGAAATATCATATCTGGAGAAAATTGATGGAAATTAGAGTGTTTGGGGAAGCGTGCCCACAACGCGCATAGCAACTTAAAACTGTGATTTCTTGGAACGATCGGAAAACTCTAATTCATCTGATCAAGGAAAATTAAAGGACAATGGTTAATGTTAAAAATTAGAGTTTCTAAATTATTTAAGAAATTATAGACGTTTAGCGGAATATGCGGGAGATTCAAATTAGTTTGAAACATGTGAGGTGGCGGTAGGGCCCACCCCCACTTAAGTGGACTTGGCCACCTTGGACAACACAAAAATCTGGTCTTTCTCTCTCCTTCCCCCACCCAAAACCCGCGGCCTTCCTCCGTGGATGAGCAAAGATGAGTTTGAAAATTTAATCAACCAAAACACATCAAATCCTCTCCAAAAGATAAAGTGTTGCACATGAAAATTCAAGGAAATCATCATCCAAACCCAACCAAACCATCGGCAAGCCTTAAAACTCACTAAATTGGGAGAAAAGTGGCACCCATGTCCGCGGTCAAGTGAAGAGATTTGAGTGTTCTTGGGTTATTTGTTCAAGCCATTGCTTGGATATCACTTTGAGGAGTCTTAGGCCTAGCTTGTGGGTAAGTTTCAATAGATTTCATTGGTTGAATCATGAATTTAAATTTTGGTGACCTAGGGGGTTGGTTTGTATGAATTGATGTAGTAGAGAGCTCAAATTGAAATTGTGTATTAGATGAAAGTGGCCTAAAATGATGTTTTAGAGTGATAGAAACTATTGATGAATTATTTGGTAACTTAGGCAATTTTGGAGTTGATGATTCATGACTTTGTTAAATGACTTGGTTGTAGGATTATGTAATTGAGTTGTAGTGTATTTGTATGAGTTAATTATAGGATTGTACTGTACCAAAAAAAAAAATATAGGATTGTATGATGTGTAGAAGTGTTGAATTGGATTGGAAAACCCTTGATATGCATGCCCCTAGAATTCGGCCATTGTAGGGTATGTAGGGCTTGATGATACAAAAATTGTTTAATTGATGTTGTGTGATTGGAAATGGTATTTATATGGGTGGTGTGTTAAGTTGATCCATTGAATTGGAAGGAAAATAATTAAGTGATTTGTGTGAGTAGACTTCGGCCATTTAGAGGAAAATTAGGGAAAATTGGTGCTAGTATGATTTTAAATTGAATTGGGGACTTTAGTTAGTGTTATGTAAGTCTAGGAAACCATGGGAACTATGAAATAAAATTAAGAAAATTGTTTTGAAATTGTTGGCCATATGGCCGAACCTTGTTGTGTAGGGGGGTGGACTTTGGAGCTTTGTAAGCTTGTTGGTTTGCACCTTGTATTGATGATCCTTGTGTGATCATCGTAGGTTGCCTCCCACGGAAGTGAGCATGGAGCTTTGAGCTTGGTGGGTTGCCCTTGGTCCTTGACCAAAGGGATTGTGGTAAGTGATTATGAACATGTGCATGAATTCTTTAATAATCATGTATATGTATTGGTGGATGGAAATTGAAAAGGAAATGTCCTATATGTAGGCATTTCTTGTGGTACCAAGCTCGTTGACGTATTAAATTAGAGCTATCAAGTGAAGGAGATCAATCAGGTAATCCCTTGGTACTGGGGTTTAGTCCTCGTGTGTGCTCCACCATGCCTCTTGAGGGTAGTGGTTAAAGGTGTATGTTGGTAATATAGTATAACATGCTCATGCATTATTGTATGTTTAGTGGTACATAGGATGTACCGTGTCTCTAGCCAGTAGACTGTTGCCTTCGGGCGTTACGGACTTCCACTGGATAAGTCTCGATGAGGGAGTTCCAGTTGACCTGGGATCGTGGTGTGTCATCCGTAGATGAGCATACTAGGAAGTCTCGGGTGTATATGGATGGAGGGTGCCTTGGTTGATGTTCTGGGAACACTTCCTTAGATTGGAACCCGTAGGCTATATCCTGAGGCCAATAGGCCGGATGTTGCGAGCTTTATCCCGTTTTGAATGTTGTAGTATATTATTAGTATGCATCTGAGAGAGCCATTGGGCGGAGTAATCTCCAGAACCTCTGGGTTACTGAGATATATCTGTATATCTTTCCCCATTTTGGGGACTTTATCTCAGGTAGTGGCAGTGGCAATGGAGCGGAGGGCAAGAGGCCTGTAGGATGATCATGAGAGCTTGAATTTATTTTGCATTTTGTGGCCATTGGGCCTAGGCTAGACTTAAGACATGAACATTGTATTGAGCTAGGACTATTCATATTGTCATCTTTGTTCATGTCACATTTTGGCTAAGTTTAGTTATGATTTATCATGTTTCATTTGAGGAATTATTATGTTGTAATTAAAGTTGTAAAGTGTATCGTGTTTCATTGGAGAAGTTGTAATTTGTAATATTGAGACTTTGTGTAATATTGAAGCATGTTATATGATGAAAGCGAAATAGGCCTATTCTAGGATATGATTTATGTTTTATGTCTAAAGAATGCATGTAAATGGATCAAAGTGATTGAAATGACTTAAGATTTGATAATGCAATTAATGAATAGTAAAGTAAGCTAACTGATATAAATTGTGAAGGGTTGTAAGAGCACCAAGGCATTGCTGGTCCTTGAGTGCCACCCATGTTTATTAGGTACCATTTGAGGATAGATAACACACTTTTAAAAGTGAGATATGTTGGAAAAACCAAGGAAACTCTGACGAAATTTTTATAATTTGGCATATTTTGAACGGACTTTGGGAGAGCATATCTCCCTGCACAAAATTCCAATAGGGACGTGCCATACACCATCTTGAAGCTTGAGGTGTCAAATACCCTATATCAAAATTTGAGAACCATAGGAGTAGAACGCTGTCCTGTAGAAGCCAGAGAACACAGACTGCCCAAAACTCCCCTGCACTTGGGGTTGTCACTGTCTATTTTTGGGAAAATTACTCTTGCTTCATTTCTTGGTCAAATTAGGTGCATGATATTTAAAATTGAAGCTCGAGTTATCTAGTTTTATTTAGAAAAATTTAAGAGCAATTGGTGGAGTGGTTTGTCCGGAATCGTTCAAAGAGTGAGGGTTGTTGGAGTGCAGTTTGAGGCTGGTTGGCAGATTTGCTTGTCCAACTTCAAACGGTGATAACCGGAGCAAACAAGAATTTTTTGGAGCGTGTGATAGCTTGTTAGAAAGATAATTAAGTATAGAATAACATAATAAAAGGTGAGAGTTGCGTGACAAGCGGATTATCCGCAATAACCAACATACAGAACCATGTTCGGATAGTTTAAAATCGTGAAAGTGAGAATTAAGCTAAGTGGGTTTATGGGAACCCCTTAGTGACTTGAGAGAAGTGTTATACGAAATCTTGACATTTTATATTATTATTCCGCAATTAGATTTTAGTTACGGTCACAACTTTTATTTATTATGCTTTATTATTGTTTTAAATGCTCCTGTAATAAAAAGGAAAAAGTTTATTCGCATTTTTATAAATAAGTTGCTGTGATTGTAATTGTGCTTAATATCATAATCAATGTTAACAATACCGGTGTACAACGGGCTGTTACATAGCCCCTAGGAATCTTATAGGTATATGTTATGATCTCCTTTGCGGGATACAGCCCCTAGGAGTATAAGTATAGGTATAGGTTAAGATCTCTTTGTAGGATACAGCCCCTGGAGGTATATGTTTGTATGTTAAGAATCTCTTTGTGGGATACAACTCCTGGAGTATTTCCACAGAAGTCTTATCTATGTGTATGAAATACATAATGTATTCTATGCTATGTTATTTGACATTTATGCAGGAAAAGAACTTATGGGTGGAGGCTACTCCATAAATCCCGAGTTTACTAGATTTTATATCTCACCCCACGTTATGGAGATATATTTCAGGTATCGATGATGTAGCTAACGAGGCCGCTAAGGGCAAGAGAGTTATACAAGGATAGACATCCGAGCTGATGATAGTTTGTATAGTTGGTATATGTACAAAGACATGTTTTTTATCATCTTTAGGATGACTATATTTATCTGTTTATAGAACTTGATATATCAGGATTAGGTATACTTATATATGTCATTACGTGGGTTGATATTAGTAATGGCACGAAGCCATATTATGGATGCAAGTTTATATTTTATATGACTGGACTGGCTGTGTATCAGGTGTTATGTGATAGTGGAATTGAGATTCCTGGATTAGTCCAATTTACAACTGTCATGTTGTCCGTTAGATTCTATCCGGAATGGTACTAGTTATTATATTTGCATAGACATTGACTGTTAATTATGGTCACTAGTTAAATAAGTAAGAATTGTATATAGGTATGAGACTGTACAGTTTAATATAAAATTGGAAATTTGAATATGTACAAAAATTAAGTAATGAAAAAGTTAAGTCTTCTGCTTCAGAATTAGATTATTCTGCGCTTTAAATATCATATGTAAGCTAACAAACCAGCTCGAGATGAGGTGTTATTGGGGGCAATGAGGATCAAACTCATGATCTTGTGGTCACTGAAGTTCTGATATCATGTAAAAAATTAACTCAACCCAAAAGCTTAAGCTAATGAGTGAGACTACATTAATGGTTTTACATATCTCTAACACGCCCCTTACAAGAGAATCCGTTAGGTTTGAAAGGTGAATGATGCATCAGGCTCAGCCTATCCGTGCTAAGAAATTCAATAAAGAAAATGGAGGGCGACGAAGATTGAACCTGAGACATAGACACTCTGATATCATGTAAAAAACTAATTCAACTTAAAAGCCTAAACTGATGGATGAGGACTTTTTTAATGGTTTATACTATTCTCTAACAATATTGATTATTGCTTAGAAACGTTTTCTGTTCCTTTTAATTAATTGGTTTCAGTCTTTGTTTAGCAAATTTACATTGGTCACTATGTGAAAGGAGAATTGTGAACAAAGTAAGTATGTTTATTTTGTATGTCTGTCTACATAAAATGAGCAATTAATTAAGAATGTATCCATTTTTTTTATTAAATTGAAAATGTATTGTGACTTTTACTTTATAGACAAACTCAACTAGAGTACGTTGATAACTGGTAAAAAATATATTTAAATTTGAATATTTTAACTTTGAGCAAACGTGGTAGCTTGAGTATTGTTTTCAGAAAATTATGTCGTGATCTTTATGTTAATAAATCCAAGTGGTTAAGGATCTATGCAAGGGAGTTTCTTCTATACAGACTTCGGACTTGTCTACAACATTTATATAAATGCTGACTCCAATGATATAAAAACTCAAAAATTTAAATTATTAATTGAAAGTCACATTAATAATTTTATATTATAATTTTCCAAGATGATCACTGATACAAAAATTCATTGGGCTTGGGTAGATAATGCAGATGCACATATACCTAATATCTATTTGTGCTAAATTTTTTTACAATATTTAATTACTCATTAACAAAATAGAAGAATGTCAGAACCAAACTCAAAACCAATTAAGCGTGAAAGCTAATTTCAACCAAAAAAAAGTTTAAACTATTAGATAAAAAATGTGTTCATTGTTTTTTATTATATTTCTCTAACTACTAATGAATATGGCATCTCAAGAAGCAAGTCTTAAATAAAATGCCTTTACATAACCCAACAAAATTGTTCTGAACTTTAGAATGGAATGGGTCAATTTTATTTTGTATTTCTCTGATAAGGACTTGCAAATTAAAAAAAGGGAAAAATATTTATCTTTTTAAATGACACAACTTATATCCTTTCACTCTCACAAAGAGGTGGGACCCACACCTTTATTTTTTTTTATCAACTCTCTCTTCTCCTTTATCTATCTTTTTCTCTCTCTTAAAATGACACAACTTTACATCTTTTAAAATGACATACAATTTTCCCATAAAAAAATATTATGAAGTAACTTCCTCTACAATTATATATGCTCAGAAGCTGTCACAGGAAAATAAAATAAAAATGCTATTAAGACATTCAATTCTAATACAAACTTCTCTTAATAACGTGAAGAAGATTTAGCAGATAAAAGGTGTTCTCCCAAGTCAGTTTTGCAATATGATTTTTCAGAAGATTCATTTATCAATACTTCCACTTCCTCTGTCGTATTAACCATCGGTTTTGGATCTCCCTCATATTTCACCTCAACAACTTCCTCAGCTTTACCCCAAAGCACAACATACAAGCCAATGATCACTGCAATTGCACCTATCAAGCTAACACATGTAAAACAAAAGTGTCACACATAATGAATTATCTCATTTTAAGATTTCATATGTGAAAATTGTGTCTATTTCTCTTTTTATAGATATTCACAAAATTTGATAGGACTCCTGTTGAGATATATAGTCCCACATTGGTTGTATGCGCAACTAATGTGACATTTATAAGGCCTTGGACACTTCCCACCCTTTGAGCTAGTTTTTGGATGGTGTATCCCAAAGTTCTTTGACATGGTATCAGAGTCTCGTCGTCCCCCACTTTCTCTTGTGGAATTTTTTAGCACAGGTAGGCTGAGCCTGTTGCATTATCCACCTTATAAAGGTCACATTAGTTGCACATAAATGAATGTGAGACTATATATCTCAACAACTCCACCTATTCAATATTTATGTAAAGAGAGAAATAGATGAAAAAAAAACTCTTCACAAACCAATAATTATTGGTTCAAGTGGTAAAGAGTTTGATCTTGGGAGAGCTACTACCTGTATAGGTCCAATAACACCGGGACCCGGACTAGTTGACTAGTTGGATAATCGATGAAGGGGTTGGGGAAAAAAAAATCTTTGCCAAAATCACATGAAAATTTAACATCATTGATACTAAAGCTGTGTTCAGATTAGATAACATTACCTTCCAATGTATATTTCCTCATGAAGTACTAAGACAGCCAATACAGTCACAATCACCGTAAACAGAGGATTGAACATTGCAGAGAAGAGAGGACCTCTCTGTGAAATGCACCATGCTTGAAGAAAGATCAACAGTGAAGATCCCATAACTCCCTGCAGACATTATATTAATTTCAATTTGAATTAATTAGGCCACTACTGGTATATTTATAAGTGTTGTGCCTCTTATGGGAAATCATCCACATACTGCATATAAAGAGCAACCAAACTCAAGTAGAGAATTGATCTTCCATGCTTTTGGGTCTGGCTCCAAGAATACTGTCACTACTGCTGATTGTAATGTTGCCATCAAACACATCCAGAATGCAAAAGATAGGTGATCTGGGTGGCTTGCAGATGCTGGAACCTGAGAAAGAGATAAAGGAAAGTTATAGGTAAAATATATAGAATTGATGCTTCTATGGTCATTCTCATGAATTAACTTTCCAAAATCATAAAATAAAGACACATCGATAGACCCTTTTTGGGATTAAAGTGCGGATAATGTATATACTTATTTATCTTGTAAGCCACTCTCCATTAAACCCCAACCAGAGACGGTAGGGGTGAACACAATACTTGTAGACAGTCTTATCTTTGCATACTAGCAAATAGACTATTTTCTGGATTCGAACCTATGATCTTTCTGAGTCACATGGAACAATTTTACTACTCTAGGCTTGCCCTCTCATATGCTAATTTATCTTATACTGAAATAAAACTTTTTATTAAAAAGAATAGAGGCAATAGGATCAAACTCTACAGTCTACACCACTTGGTTATAGAGGCTATGATTATGTCAAAAACCAACTTTCTCTAAAATTAAGCGGTTAGGTGAATGACACATGAATGATATTATATTATGTATCTTGGCATTACAAAATACCTGCAAAATGAGCCAAAGTGACCAGGCACAACTGTTTCCAAAGAGAAATAGAAAACCCAACAACCAGTTTTCACCTTCTGAGCCCATGATTGATTTTGAAGGTAGGATTTCTGCATTTAGTAGCTTTGGACCCTTCAACAAAGCCATGGAAACTGCTCCACTTACACAGATTACTGTCCCTGCTATCTTGGCTAAAGTTCTCAAGCTTCGAATATTCACTCTCTCGAGTCTAATCAATTCCAGAGTGAAAGAAAAGCATTTGAGTTTTGATTGAGTAACACAAACACAATAATACTTCTGGGTAGTTCTATTCTATGCATTGCATTCTAAGCCTCCTCATGTATGGATTTACAAACAAGTTGACTTAAGTTTTAGGCATTAATTACCCAGTAAAAGCTGCTATCACAAATGTGAGGGCTGGAACAAGATTGGCCATTGCACTTGCAATTGAAGCTGAGGACAGATATAGACCCTCAAAATATAAATTTTGATTCAATGTGATGCTGCAACGTATCCCATTAGTAACAACACAAAAAGACTAATTAATCTCTTCTCCTTAAAATCCCATTTTACTCAATCTGAAACAACACACACATATATATATATGGATAAACATTTTCATGGCCACTTTAAATAAGATTTTTTTTTACCGTTATCCCTATTTAACTAAGTCTGATCAGTCATACATAAAATTTACATTTTCTCTATCCGTCACGTAAGCCGACAATGTTTTAGAAGAGAGAAAAAAAGAACAACTTTATTATTATAATCTATGTAGCACCGATACTGACACGAGACACGTGACACGATACGACACGACATTCCGACACATTAATTCTAAAAAATATTAGATTTCGACACGTTAGGACACGTTTTGATATTAAATAATATTTTTAATTTATGTGGTGTATATTATATTTAATATTCAATAATTTAATAAAAAATGAATCTAAACTTATAATATTCATAAATTTTGCAAAAAAACATAAGATATCCCAAATATTTATATTAAATTTAATAAAATAGTAATCGTAATCCAACAAATCTAATAGTTGGAACTAAAAACTCAACGCAATGTAACCTTTAAACCTGTTTTTTTGAATTTCTATAACGTGTGTTGGAGTGTCGGAGTGTCCGAGAGTGTCGGGAAGTGTCGGACACGACACGTCAGGATTTTTGAAGTGTCGGTGCTTCATAGATTATAATTATGTATGACTCGTCATACTTAATTAAAGAGGGACAGCCATAGATAATCTTATCTGAAGTGGCTGTAGAAATATTTTTCCATATATATATATATATATATATATATATTTTTATTTTTTATTTTTTTTTCAACATTTTTATATCTTTCATGTGGGTTCATCTACCACCGACCCCAATTAATTTGGGATAAAGGTGATGTTGATGTTAATGATGTTAATATATATATATATATATATATATATATATATATATATATATGGGTAAACATTTCTCAAGCAGCTTAAGATAAGTTTATCTCCAGCTAACTCCAAAACTACGTTGTTTTGATTAATGAAGGGTGTTTCAGTAAGATGTATATGATATAAAAATAAATAAAATTACAAAAACACACTTCATTAATTCACCTAAAATTACATAAACACCCTTCATTAATCAAAACAACGTAGTTTTGGGGCTAGCTGGAGATAAACTTATCTCAAGCTACTTGAGAAAAGTTCTTCCCTATATATATATATATATATATATATATATATATATATAATACTTAAGAATGGAAACAAACCCAATTAGTGAGGTCAAGAATATCAAGGAAAAACTCCTTAAATTTAAGGAATATGAACTAGACATTCTCCTGTCAAAGAAAAGAAACAAATATATAAACAAACATGAGAGGGAAGGATAAAATCAGAAGAGAAAAAAAGATAAAGAGATGGTGATGAGGACATGAATACCCTGAGAAATAAGCTATTGGAGCAATCACAATGGTTGCAAAAGCTTGCCTATATACTATAAATACCCTTGGACTCATTCCATGTAATAGAACAGTTCTTGTGCCAAGACTCATACCTGCAATAATAAACTGTATGAACAACATAGCCATTGCTGGCAAGTAGTAATCTAAACCTCTCTTCTATGTTTGCCAAAAGAAGGAGCTTATGAAAATGGAGAAAGTAGGTGTGTGACTCAATTGCATAAGGGGTTTACTTATATACACCCTAGTGTACTATATTATATGTTAAACAGATCATAGACAAGGGGGATTTTTTTTTTCTTCTTCTAGTTATTATATGCATAAATAAAATGTAGCTAATGTTGGAAATTTTAGATAGATTTGTTGCTCTTACCAAAAATATAATTTCAGATTATTTACATTACACCAATCTTAGGTTATTTTTCAATGGAAAAAATATTCCTGCTTATGTTGCAAAAAAAAAAAAAAATTCTGTCATACTCACATAAAAATAAAGAGGTCCCAATAATCTTTACCAAAAAAAAAAACAAAGAGGTCCCAATAATCTTTTCTCTCACTTCTTTTTAGTAGAGGACCTACTCATTTTTTATTTTATTTTTTTTGGTGAAAAGACCTACTCATTTTTAGTCGGAACATTAAACCCTTTTTCATTTTGTGTGATAAAATAAGAGGGATATGCTCCCCAATATATTATCCCTTTTTTTCTCAAAAGAAATGGTTTTTGGATTCAAATTTGAAAACTGATTTTTTTTATACATAAATTTGAAAACTCATTTAATTTTAACCAAACTAGGAATTTATACATATATTTAAAATTAATGTTTTACCTACGAAAGTTGGCTTTTTCACCCTTTTGTCCCTCATTAATTATTTAATAACCATTTTACCTCTCATTGCAAACTATGTACCAACCTGCCCCTCATTAATCGATTAAGCCAAAAATTTAATCGATTAAATGGTTAAAATAGGCAAAAATCGTTGACTTGAAGATTTAGTCGATTAAATCTCCCCATTTAATCGATTAAATCTCCCATACATAATGTCGTTCTTCTGATATAGAGGAAGATTTAATCGATTAAGTTGAAGATTTAATCGATTAAATCTTCATTTGACCATTTAATTAATTAAATATTCAATTTAATCGATTAAAAAAAGGTAGATTGGTGATAGTTTAAATTAGAGCAAAATGGTTATTAAATAATTAATGAGGGGTAAAAGGGTGAAAAAGCCTACAAAAGTTTCATATTATACACGCTTATTTAGGGATTTTCATATTATAGCTCAAGTCAAGCTTTAAATTTGGACATATACTATAACATTGAAAATTAATTTAGAATTACAATTTTAAAATTTAGATTTTTATTTTAATGGGTTTTCATAAATTTATTTAGACTTATATTTAATGTACTTTGAAAAAACTAATTTTATTATACTTTAATAAATTTATATATTAAAAATATCAACAACAAAAAAAGAAAAACCGATCCAATTTAATTGGATCGGATTCACATATCGAATAATATTATAAAAAATAATAAAATAAAATTAATGTATTTTTTTCTTTAAAATCCATTTAATCTAATTTTTACTGCCTCTTTAAAAAAACAAAGTAATTTTTTTAATCTAGTCTTGTTTAATTTAGTTCAAGCAATGTCAGATACATACTAAAGGCGACACTCTAATTAAAGAAAATACATTTCTTACCACTTGAACTAATAAAATTATTAATTGAATTTAGTGAAATGATAGAGGTGGAAAATGATTTTTGCAAACTGTAAGACCCGCGTTTAAAAAATAAAAATATAATTGAGAATTAGAAACCTAACTCACTCACCTCAACACAGTGGCCTAGCTAGGAAAGTTTTTTATGGGTGAACATTTAAGGCTAGGGTTTGGGAGCAGCGCCCCCGAAGATGTTTTTCAAAGGAAATTTTAAATGTATTAAAAAAATATAAACAACAAAAGAAAAGAAAAAAAAACTTTAACTTAACATAAAAAATAATAATAATCAAGAGTCAACTAAGCTGTTACAATAACAAATAAAATGAATATAGAAAGTGCTTACCAAAAAAAAAAAAAATAGAAAGTTACCTTTCATTGAGACCTGTCGAATTACTACGAACCCACGATTTTTTATCCTCCTTTAGATTTTAGGTAAGATCCCGATTTTAACTACCATGGTTGGACCTATATTTACTTTTTTTTCTTTTCAATCTTCCTAAATCTTTTTTTTTTTACTTGACCTAAATCACCCACCCCTTTGAAAAAAAAATTCTCAAATTTTTGTGTCTACATGTGTGGACACTGGCCATTTACACCTTGAGCTTGGACTCAAACTCTTGATTCTTGTAAAACTCTTGTCCTATTTTCCAGTTGACTGGATATGCTCCTTGTAACACCCCTCTTATATATAATATGGTACGCGTTTGCCTTATATAAAACAAGGAAGACTTCATAAAATATCATTGTAGCTCTCTTGAAACTACGTGACTAAACTTATTCTTGTTTTCCTTTATGTCCACAAACTATAGAGTCTTACATAAAATCATGCAAAACTATTTCCATTTATCATAAAATTGTACAATCCCATAATTGCACAGAAACATACTTAACATCTTATAGTCGAAACCTTGTCACTCAAAAACTGATAGTATAATGTCTGTATATTGGACTACCTAGAAACATCAAACCTATAATCCAAAAAATATACAATAAACAATATCTCAAAATCCAATACTTCAGAATCTATCCATAGATTCCTATTTTACTTTCATTAACTCAGAGCATACAAACATTTCTCTTATACATATCAAATCCAAACATATAACTGCATATCTCACATACAGATATGGTATCCAAACATAACATAATATGTATGTTACACAAACCCAGATATCTCATACCAAATATATACACAGATGTATCCACTACATCTATCTCTCAAGATACAAACCATAATGTACATATAGACATGATCATAGCATTATGTTCTCAAACTAATAGATATCCACCGATAATAGCCAAAACTTTCGCATATATGTACATCCCCAAAAGGTCAGTTTATCGAATTGATCATGTTGAGTCTGCTAACCATCCTCATCAAGTCATTTATTCTTCGAAGACTCATCATCGGAAGGAGCACCTGAAAGCATATCCCCAAACGGGGTAAGATATAAAATTTTAGTAAACTCAGGATTTATGCAGCAGTCTTTATAACAACCCTCATTGTCAAAATAGATGACAATAAACTAAGTGAATGTTTAAGTGGATTATGTTGAATAAACTTTAAATGTTTTGTTAGTTTTATATGTAATAGTCTTAATTAAGCAGTCATGTGTTTAGGTAAGTGAAAGGCCAAGAGTTGTGAGAAAGTGAAAGGCCAAGAGTTAGAGAGGCCAAGAGTTGAAAGTTTAGTTTTTTGGTTTATGGCTAATTTAATGTTTGGTTCATGAAAAGGCAATCTAGTGCCTATATAAACTAATCCATATTGTAAGCAACATATCACAAGAAAAAGAGAAATACAAGTTTTGTCTTCTCCACAAGAAAATAGTTGTTTTTATTTTAAGTTCTACATTATAGTGATACCACAAATTGGTATCAAAGCTATGGAGAGGGAGAGTGATATGGCACTACCTAAGTTGACGAAGGAGAACTACGAGAATTGGAGCATCCAGATGAAGGCTCTTCTCGGATCCTAGGACGCTTGGGAGAATGTTCAAGCAGGTTTTGTAGAACCACAGGACACTGGAGGCCATTCGGCGGCTCAAACCAAAGCGTTGAAAGAGACGCGTGCAAAAGACAAGCTGGCGTTATTCATGCTCTTCCGAGGTGTAGACGAATCCGAGTTCGAGAAGATAGCAAATTGTGAGACCTCAAAGGCAGCCTGGGACATCTTAGCAAATGTCTATAGAGGAGCTAACCGGGTTAAACAAGTCCGGCTTCAAACCCTTCGTGCCGAGTTGGAGGGAATGAAGATGAAGGACACGGAAGGAGTATCCAGGTTCGTTGCCCGGGTTCAAGGAATTGTGAACCAGTTAAAACGGAATGGAGAAGATATACCTGACACCAGAGTGGTGGAGAAAATCTTGAGATCTTTGACAGACCAGTTCGAAAACGTGGTTTGTGCCATAGAGGAGTCCAAGGACCTGTCTACACTCACCATTGACGAGTTGGAGGGTTCCCTTGAAGCGCATGAACAAAGAAAGAAGAAGAAGGAGGAAACTCTTGAGCAGGCACTTCAGACCAAAGCAACAATTAAAGATGAGAAGATGCTCTATTCTCAAAATTTTCGAGGTAGAGGACGTGGCCACGGTGGACGAGGTACTAGCCATGGTGGTAGAGGTCGAGGCCGAAGTCAAGAAGTGTATAGTGATGAGGTAGGACAGTCAAATCAACAAAACTGGAGAGGACGAGGACGAGGTCGACGAGGAGGTCGGTCACACTGTTCAAACATCGAGTGTTACAAATGTGGAAAGTTTGGTCACTATGCAAAAGATTGTAACTCGGACAAGTGTTACAACTGTGGCAAAGTCGGACATTTCGCAAGAGAATGCAGAGAGGAGAAAAAGGTGGAGGAGACGTCCAACCTAGCCACAGAAGGCGAGATGAAGGATGGTGTCTTGTTAATGACACACAGTAAAGGAAGTCCAGACGATGACATGGAGTGGTATCTTGACACGGGTGCGAGCAACCACATG
The DNA here is from genome assembly GCA_032173675.1 of Gastrolobium villosum. Classification (NCBI taxonomy): domain Eukaryota; kingdom Viridiplantae; phylum Streptophyta; class Magnoliopsida; order Fabales; family Fabaceae; genus Gastrolobium; species Gastrolobium villosum. Next base: position 146,178 of record JAVKPL010004591.1, read on the forward strand.
TGCGGACATAAGGACTTCTTCAAGGAGATGAGAAAGATGGAAACCGAACATGTTTCATTCGGGGATGCCTCAAAGGTTGTGGTAAAAGGCCGAGGTACGATCTGTTTCCTACAAAAGGACGGGTTAATTGGCTCAATTCGAGATGTGTACTATGTACCCGACCTAAAAAGCAATATTTTAAGCATGGGTCAACTGATGGAGAAAGGTTACTCGGTTATTATGAAAGACCGGGTATTGTATTTGAAAGATGAGCAAGGTCGGCTGATAGTTCGGGTTCAAATGGGTAAGAATCGTATGTATAAACTAAATCTGAAATGTATACAGGTTGAATGTTTACAAGCCGAGGTGGAAGATAAGGCGTCACTTTGGCATCTCCGGTTTGGTCACCTACATTATGGTGGTCTAACCGAGTTGGCAAAGAAGAAGATGGTGGAAGGGTTACCTGGCATCAACTTTGAAGGAAAGTTTTGTGAGAGCTGTGTACTTGGCAAGCATGCCAGGACCACGTTTCAGAAGATGGCAAGATTCCGGGCTAAGCAACCTCTGGAACTAATACATACCGACTTGTGTGGACCCATCAATCCGGGTTCCTTCAGCGGTAAGAAGTATTTTATTTCCTTTATTGATGATTTCTCACAGAAAACTTGGGTTTACTTTCTGAAGGAGAAGTCCGAGGTGTTTGATGTGTTCAAAAGGCTCAAGGTGATGATTGAGAAGGCAACAGGAAGCTATATCAAATCGGTGCGGTCTGACAGAGGTGGGGAATATACCTCAACAGCGTTTATGTCTTTCTGTGAGGAACAAGGGATAAGGAGGTTTCTAACAGCACCATACTCACCACAACAGAATGGCGTGGCTGAAAGGAAGAACCGGACAATTCTTGACATGGTTCGGTCAATGCTGAAGAACAAAAGGATGCCGAAGGAGTTTTGGGCGGAAGCTGTGCAGTGTGCTATGTATGTGCAGAACCGATGTCCACATTCGAACTTGGATGATAAAACTCCACAGGAAGCATGGAGCGGTCAAAAGCCTTCAGTGGCTCATCTCAGAGTTTTTGGCAGTATAGCCTATGCACACATACCGGACCAGCTCAGAAGCAAGCTCGAGGATAAAAGCAAGAAATATGTTTTTATTGGATATAATTAAAAAACAAAGGGGTATAAGCTGTTTGACCCAGTCAACAAGAAAGTCATAGTAAGCAGATATGTAAAGCTCAATGAAGCAAATGAGTGGGACTGGAACAATTCTTCTGAGGTAAACTTTGAAGACGGAATCTCAACACAAATTATCAACCCGGCAAGTCCTGAAGCTTCTGATGATGAAGATGAGGTACGACAACCCAGGATGCGAAGCATACAAGACATATATGAGTCAACAAGTGAGGTACATTTTGTTTGTCTTCTTGCAGACTCTGAGAACATAAGTTTTGAAGAAGCCATCCGAGATAAGAAATGGCAAGATGCCATGGATGAGGAAATAGAAGCCATTGACCGAAATAACCCATGGGAGTTAGCCGAGCTACCAGAAGGAAGTCGGCCCATTGGAGTGAAGTGGGTGTTCAAGAAGAAGATGAATGCTCAAGGGGAGATAGAAAGATATAAAGCTCGACTAGTTGCAAAAGGTTATAAGCAGAAGGCTGGAATTGACTATGATGAGGTGTTTGCCCTTGTTACAAGGATGGAGACAATTCGGCTACTCATCTCACAGGCTGCTCAATACAGATGGCCAATGCATCAAATGGATGTAAAGTCGGCATTTCTGAATGGTGTTCTTGAAGAAGAAGTTTATGTGGAACAACCGCCGGGCTACATGAAGGCAGGAGAAGAGAAGAAGGTGCTGAGATTGAAGAAAGCACTTTACGGGTTGAAGCAAGCACCACAGGCATGGAATGCTCGTATTGACAAATATTTCAAGGAGAATGGACTTGAACAATGTCCATATGAACATGTTGTTTATGTCAAGAAAAATGGAGGAGACTTGTTAATTGTGGCTCTTTATGTTGACGACCTCATTTTTATGGGAAACAATGCCAAGATGATACAAGAGTTCAAGAGCACAATGACAAGAGAGTTCGAAATGACAGATCTCGGTTTGATGAAGTTCTTTCTTGGTTTGGGAGTAAAACAAAATGAGAAAGGAATCTTCGTGTCACAGGAGGCTTATGCAAAAAAGATTTTGAAGAAGTACAAGATGGAAGATTGCAACCCAGTTTCAACACCAATGGAACCCGGTTCAAAACTCTCTAAGTTTGATGGAGGAGACCGTGTTGATGCAAGCAAGTACAGAAGTTCGGTGGGAAGCCTACGTTATCTCACATTCACGAGGCCGGATATCTCGTTAAGTGTCGGCATAGTAAGTCGGTTCATGGAGGAGCCGAGATACACACATTGGAAGGCGATAAAGAGAATTCTGAGGTATGTTCAAGGTATAGTTTCACACGGGTTACACTACTCGAGCTCGGCAAAATACAAGTTGATTGGATATTCTGACAGTGATTGGTGTGGAGACGTAGATGATCGAAAGAGCACGGCTGGTTATGTGTTTTTCATGGGCAACACGACATTCACCTGGATTTCGAAGAAGCAACCTATTATGAAACTGTCGACATGTGAAGCTGAATATGTAGCTGCATCTTGGTGTGTTTGTCATGCAATGTGGCTCAGGAATTTGCTAAGCAAGTTGGAGGAAAAACAAGTCGGCCAAACTGTGATCCGAATTGACAATAAGTCGGCTATAGAGCTAGCCAAGAACCCGGTAAATCATGAAAGAAGCAAGCATATTGACGTCCGATTTCACTTCATCCGGGATCAAGTAAAGGAAGGAAATGTGGAGCTAACACACGTGACCAGTCAAGAGCAAGTCGGGGACATCTTCACAAAGCCACTGCCGACGTTGCTGCTCAACAATTGCAAGAAGATGCTTGGGATGAAAGATGGCAGAACCATTTAAGTTTATGAAGGAGAATTGTTGAATAAACTTTAAATGTTTTGTTAGTTTTATATTTAATAGTCTTAATTAAGCAGTCATGTGTTTAGGTAAGTGAAAGGCCAAGAGTTGTGAGAAAGTGAAAGGCCAAGAGTTAGAGAGGCCAAGAGTTGGAAGTTTAGTTTTTTGGTTTATGGCTAATTTAATGTTTGGTTCATGAAAAGGCAATCTAGTGCCTATATAAACTAATTCATATTGTAAGCAACATATCACAAGAAAAAGAGAAATACAAGTTTTGTCTTCTCCACAAGAAAATAGTTGTTTTTATTTTAAGTTCTACATTATAGTGATACCACAGATTAAACACTTGTTTAAAGAATTAAACAAATATTTAAGGAAACGGTGAATGGTTAATCATGTAATTGACATGACAAATAAGTAAAGAATATAGTTCATGCTAGGCAAGTCTAATAGGATTCTAATGGAAATTATTTAAAAGAATTGGGGTCAAAGTATAATTACGTGGAAGTATAGGGACTAGTTTGCAAATAAGTAAACTAGGTTAAAACTTGATGTAGATGGTGTAATTAAATTGTATCTAAACTCCATTGGTTGGAAGTGATCTTATTATGATCAAATGATGTTAGGGTTAATTTCTAAAATTTGGTCAAAGTATGGAAAGTAAATAACCAATAGAAATTGAAATAGGTCAAATATACATGTAAAGTTAACAAGTTAGTAATGTAACTTAACTTTGTGAATTTCTTCTAAGATTTTCGATGCATGAATGATTCATGTGCAATGTTACGAGCTTACGCGGAAAGCTCTGCAACACAGAAGGAAAACTAACAAGAAAACTAAGAACTTCAGAAATATTCTATTGCTTCCATTTATGTACAATATACACCTATATATAGAACTACCATTAAATGAGAGCTTAACTACCCATAGGCTATTGAAACTAACTAGTAACTAACTCTTACAGTTATAACCACCTAAAGCTTCCAAGCCCATCATTAACCAGTAACTAACTCTTACATATAAAACCACTTAACTAACCATCTACTACTAACTATCACTAACCTTAGCTTGTATACGTAACATCACTCAACCCTTCAAAAGGGAACTTGTCCTCAAGGTCCAATAGGGAAAAAAAAAATAGGGGAACCTCATAGGTTCCAAGTAAAACAAAAATAGGAAACACAATCTGCTTGCATCACCCTATAAAGCTTGACACAGCTCCTACCTTCGACATCCCTTGAACTTCATTTATTGTTGAAAAGGTAGCATAAAAGCAGCAAGGAAAGCTTTTACTGCATATATGAATTTTATATGCAGAGCTCGACCATCGGTTGCAGGTGAAACCCTTGGTGTCCTATTAGAGAGAAATGCTATATTGCATAACCCAGAAACAGAAAGCATGCGCCAATGAACCAGAAACAAGGGAACCTCATTTTCCTTGATAGAAGATGCTTCTGCACAAATTCCTAAGACAACAATGGATTCTTGATTCTGCTCATCCATTCTTGAAGTACTATGCATAAATCTTTGCTCCATTTTTGCACCAAATGAAGACGCTTCTGGTAGATTAGCATCCATGGCATTCATGCTTTGGATTAACTTTTGCTCCATTTGCGCAGAGAGCAAAAAAAATTCTTGTTTAGCGGTCTCAAGAATCTGCCTCATGTCCGCTCTAAAGGAAGCAAATTCCTTAGCCAGAAACTCCTGCAATTCCATGGTGTAGATGACCATGGTGTTCGTCAACCCAAGTTGATTGGACTGGTTGGTTCTCACAAGAAAATTTGGTAAGGCTGGTGCAGCACCATGTCCTCCACGAAACAGTATTAAAACAAAAGATGGAAAGAAGGTGATAGGCAGCAGAACTCAAAACTACAAAAATTGACGGGTCCTCCTGGGTCCCAAGGAAAATAATCCAAACCTGACGATGTCTACAACATGTAGTGGAAAATGGACATCCGGTAATGGAAAAAATTCCACTGGTAGTGCTTGGAGAAGAACTTGTCGTGAATCTTGTAACCACAAATGCAAGCATGTTTCCCGCTAATGAACGACCTGACTCAAAGGCAAGAATCCCCATGGGAACAAACTTCCACAGCGAACGCATATCAACCATTTGGGTCCTTCCATGGCGGTGTGGGTTTGAATGTGTCTCCTTGTCGTCCACAAAAATGTACTTGAGATGATGAATCTTCAAGGGAATGAACAAGAACGCAGAGCGCGGATCTGCTGATTCGGTTCTCCCATGGCAGGTTGGGCACGAAATGCTCTTGAGCGACAACAGAAACTGAAGATACAAGGGACGCGAACCTGTTGTATCTTGATCGATGATAATGGATTGCAACAGTGGATGCGGACCAACTGTTTTTGTCCTTCGATGATTTTCTTGAGGGTCATGTGAAATTGATGGGTGAGGAAAGTGATGATACAGGGGACGGGGACCTTCTGTATCAATTTGTTTATGGATTTGCAATCTGAAAGGCATGATTCTCTTTTTTGTCTTTTTCAACCCATAGCCCAAACGAAGAGAAATGCTCTGCTAAATCTTGCAAACTCATGGTGAATTCAAGAATGAAAACACCAATGTTACGAGCTTACGCGGAAAGCTCTGCAACACAGAAGGAAACTAACAAGAAAACTAAGAACTTCAGAAATATTCTATTGCTTCCATTTATGTACAATATACACCTATTTATAGAATTACCATTACATGAAAGCTTAACTACCCATAGGCTATTGAAACTACCCATATGTGTTGGATTGCATGCTGTTAGACATAGTGGCACAGAGACAAGTTATGCATGCGCCCATGGATGGGTATATGATCCTATATAGATATCTGGTATGTCTGAAAATATATACTGTAGAAATTGTCTATCAGGAATCCTTGAGAGTGGGATTTGCAAATCCCCAGTTGTCCGATTTACAGAGGTTACTCTGTCCGATTTTCGTCTCCGTCCAATAAGAATTAAATTAGAAGAAGTATGCAATGTGATATGTCATGTGAAGTAAGATTAAAAAAAAAAGTTAGCTCGTATTTTTGTAAGTTAAGTCTTCCGCTGTTTCTGTTTGTATCATATGTATGTTAATTGAACCGGCTTAAGACTGGGATGTTACATTTACGGTATCAGAGCAGTTGCTCTAGGGAGTTACATGATATATAGAATAAGATATTTGAAGTTGGAAGTTCTTAAGTGTTTTCTTGGAGTGCTGTATAATGCATGTGTGATCACTGAGTGTGAGCGTAGCTAACTCATTCCTTAGTGTAATATATGCAGAGATATGGTTCCTCCAAGGAGGACTCGTTGGGCATCTAATGTTGATGATCCACCACCGGATCCTGTCGTAGTAGTTTTGGTTGTATTGCAGCAGACTTTGGCTGCACCTGGGCAGTAGGATCTTGAATTAATGAGGAAGGCGAATCAAGATATTCTGGACTATCCGTGTAGAGATTTTAAATACAGGATGTCGTAACTTCAGTTACATAATATAATACCAGTTATGCTATATTCCGTTAGGTACGGATATGTTATATGAATTTCATTACTGGGAATTTGAGGACCTGAAATAAGAGAATGAGATTTCGGGTGCTTTCTGTTGGGAGGTTTGGTTGGCATCAATAATAAGGAGCCAATTTCTGATATCCCTGTTGTCAGTGATTATAAGGATGTATTTTCGGATGAAATTCTGAGTCTTTCTGCCAGAGAGATTGAATTCTCTAATGACTTACTGCCTGGTGAAGGGCCTATCTCTCTAACTCCATACCGGATGCCACCTCTGGAATTGTCTGAAATAAAGAAATAGGTTGAAGACTTATCTAGTAAAAATTTTATTAGACTGAGTGTGTCTCCGTGGAGAGTCCCAGTGATCTTTGTTAAGAAGAAAGACGAGTCTATGAATTTGTGTACAGATTACCGACAGTTGAACAAAGTTACTGTCAAGAGTAAGTAGTCGCGTATAGATGATTTGTTGGATCAGTTGCGTGGTGCGACTGTATTTTCTAAGATTGATCTCTGATCCGGGTATCATTAGATCCGGATAAAGTCGAATGACGTTCCGAAGGCAGCTTTCAAGTCCCGATATGGACACTATGAGTACCTGGTTATTCCGTTTGGGCTTACAAATGCACCAGTCATTTTCATGAGTTATATGAATCGAATCTTTAAAGCCTATCTGAATCAATTTGTGGTTGTCTTTATTGATGACATACTAATATATCCAAAGAGCAAAGAAGAGCATTATGAGCATTTGAGAGTTGTTCTGGAGATTCTGAGAGAGCATCAGTTGTATGCTAAGCCATTCAAGTGTGATTTACGGCTTTATGAAATAAAATTTCTGGGCCATGTCGTTTCATTTGAAGGAGTGGCAGTGGACCGAGTAAGATTGAAGCAGTGTTAGATTGGGAACGTCCTAAGAATATTACAGAGATTAGGAGTTTTCTTGGTTTTGCTGGATATAATAGGAGTTATATTGAGGGATTTTCACTGATGGTACTACCTTTAACACGGTTAACCGTAAAGGGAACCCATTTGTGTGGACCCAAGAATGTGAAGTGAGTTTTCAGGAATTTAAAAAAGAAGTTAAGTAACACTCCGGTATTATTTTTTCCTGATCCTGCAGGTAAATTTGAAATATACTGTGATGTTTCTAAGTTTGGATTAGGCTGTGTATTGATGCAGCAACGTCAGATGGTTGATTATGTTTCTCGGCAGTTAAAACTGCTTGAAGAGAATTATCCAACACATGATCTTGAGTGGGCGGCCATAGTATTCGCATTGAAAATCTAGCGACACTTTCTATACGGTGCCGATTTTATTGTCTATAGTGACCACAAAAGTTTAAAGTATGTTATGAGAATCTGATGATGTATGTTATGAGAATCTTGACCAGTGATCTTGGTATGTAGACTGCCTATGGCTTGACCCTGGGAGTTATTTTCATACTACAGTTTGTGTTGACTGCCTATGGCTTTGACCCTGGGAGTTATTTTCAAACTACAGTTTGTGTTGATTGCCTATGGCTTGACCCTAGAGTCACAGTAGACATGTGAGGCATGTCAGTTAGCTATTTTTGGGGAGAACCCTTGAATAGTTAACCAGAGTATGAGTTGTGATGTTATGTTTTGCATTTAGTATGTATCAAGGAGATTCCTTGTGTAATTCATAGAATGCAGTTTCTCTATCAAGTAGAATTTGTAAGTTGTATTCATGTCATAGAGTGACCAGGAGTAGATCATATCAATTTTATTTGATATATCTAATATGATTTGTTCAACTGATATAGAAAGGAAAGAGTATTATCAGTAATAAGATTGATGTAATAAGTATATGGAAGTCCATTATATGTTAAACAAGTCATGTTTAGACCAAAAATGATAAGTTTAGAAGTCTTACAATTTTGCGTGCAAAAAGTGCACAATTAGTAATTTACAGTGCATTTCGTTAAAAACGATGTTGAAACCCAACTATGAATTGTTAATTTTTTCCTTAAATGAGCTCAGAGAAATAAAAATGATGAATATAAGTTTGAGAATGAGAAGCCATATGGATTACTGCAGCTCTTGAGTATTTCGGAATGGAAGTGGGTTAGAATTTTTATGGATTTTATAGTAGCATTGCCGAGAACTCAGGCTGGTTTTGATTTTATATGAGTTATGGTAGACAGATTGAATAAGTCTGCACATTTCATTCCAGTAAAGATGAGTTTCTCTATTGAGCAGTTGGCTCGTTTATATGCGAAAGAGATTGTGACTTCATGGTGTTCCAAAAAGCATCATTAGTGATCGGGACTCTAAGTTCACTTCTCGATTTTGGGGAGTATTGTAGCAGGCGTTTGGTACGCAGCTGAGACTAAGTACGGCTTATCATCCCTAGATTGATGGTCAGAAAGAGAGGATCATTTAGACTTTGGAGGACAAGTTGAGGACTTGTGCCTTAGAGCAGCAGGACGATAATGAGGTAAAGTAAGATTTGAAGTTTGTTGTGGGACCACTGAAAGTTCTGGTTTGTGATGAGAAAGTATTGAGGAACATGGTTATTCTTATTGTTAAGATACAATGGGAAAGTTTGACTTCTGAGGACGCTACTTGAGAGCGAGAGAATGATATTCTCCAGCATTATCCTGAGTTTGACGTCAGGTATGTGTTAGGTTATATGTGTGATTTTGTGGACAAAATCCTTAAAAGGTGGGGTGAATATAATGACCCTCACATTTATTATGGATTTAATATTGAAGAATAATCATAAGGAAGTAAAAAGAAAAAAAAATAAAGTCACTTTGGTGAAAAAGGAGTTAAAATGACAGTTAAGGAGTAAAAATGCGGGTAAATAAAGTTACCCGAAAGTAAAAAGTAAAATGATAAATATTACCATAAAAATATTCCGGACTAGTGTGCAAAGTTTGGTAATGAATGGAGGTGTGTAGATAGATAAACTGTTACCCAGTTAAAGTAACTTAAATTTACACACCGTCAATTCCTTATATTCTTTTCCTCTCCTACGTGCGCACAGTCTTTTTCTTTTTCTCCTCTGCTGGTCGAAGCTCCATGGAAGGGGGTTTGGGTTTTAAGTTTTTTCTCTTTGATTTCTCTCTACACAAGCATCCAAATGAAAAAGTCCATTACATGAGATCCATAGGAAATCATCCAATGAATCCGTTCTACCCCTTATTTTAGGCTGAAATCGCTTGTAGAAAGAGTTATCCTCTTCCCCCAATTCGGATTACTATTCATCAAAGAGAAAAATGGTGGTGTTTCATGGAGCTTTGCTTGGAGGTTGTTCTCTAGGCTTGGTATAAGGGATTAGAGGTGAGAAATCTCTATTTCCATGGTTTAAATTTTGTGATTTAAGTCTTGAAAGTTTGAAGCATGTTTTGGTAGGAAATTTTGAGTTTGAAATTAGAAATTTGTGATGAATTAGTGTTGTGTAGTAAGTTGCAATGTAGAATAACCATGAACATGTGTTTAATAATTTAAGAAAAATTCCCATTGAACCACCCTAGAATTCGACCATGATAGGTATTAAGGGTTTGATGTGCAAAAATTTATTTTCATGAATTGTGAAGGTTTGAATATTGTTGTATGTTGAGATTAAGTGTCAAAATGAGATTACATTGTGGAAAATCCCTTGGAAACCTTCCCTGTGCATTTTCGGCCATTAGATAATTATTAGGGAAAATTATGTTAAAATTATGTTGATGATGATTTAAGTCCTAATGCATGGTTTTAGTATGATTGGGAAGTTAAATGGTTTAAGAAAAAAAAAAGGCACCTTAGCTCCCTTGTATGAGTTTCCATGACCTTGTGAACAAAAAATTAGGCAAAGTTAAGCTTAAAATTGCTATGAGAATATTTGAATAATTCAAGGGCTATGTGTGGATTCTTGGAACTTTGAGTTGTATCTATTGATTTGATGCAAAAATTCCTAGTTTCGCTAGATGTTGGTTCGGCCAATTAAGTTTTGTGGGGGGCTTGGAATTATTAAAAATTATAAATGGTATTTTAGAAGCTTGGTTGGGTTATTTTAGGACCCTACAGGAGTAAGAAACCATGAGGGTGCTTGTGGTTCATTAAATCATCCTTAAAACAGTCTAATAAAGAAATGGGGAAATTATGGTCTTGACTTGTGTATTGGCATAGATTTGGCATAAGTGTGAAGAAATGAAAGTAAGCAATAAGATGTATGCCTTGTGTAAATTTCATGGCATTGTATCATTGTATTGAGTTTTGTATTGAATTCCTTCGCTAGGTGTGCCTAGGGACCGTGAAAGTTTGGATTCTCGTGGAGCAAGATAAGTAGCTTGTTCTTCAAGTAAGCAAATTGTAAAGCTCCAAGAGGTAAGCTCTATGTTTATGGGGTTCGCTCCTACTTTGTGTTCTGCCATAGTGTACGGACTGTGGTCAGGTTGTATGATATGTATGAGATATATGATATAGATGCATTCATATAGAACTATATGATGATGTGATGTGATATGTTTTGATGTGTTTACTTTGATATGTTTCGATATGATTTCTGTAATGATTTCTGGACATTGATTTGTTTATGCACTGATGTCCACTTGGGGTCCTCCCTTGGGAACATGTGCACTGATTTCCGCTTGGGGTCCTCCCTTAGGATTGATTGTGTACACCTCTGTTATGTGATGATCTTTGGCCATTGATCTGATGTACACTGATGTCTTCTTGGGGTTCCCCCTGAGATTGACGGTGTACGCCTCCGATATGTTCTGGTTCCGCTTGGAGTCCTCCCTTGGGAACACATATGTTGATTTCCGTTTGGGGTCATTCCTTGGGAAGTACTATGTACATCTCTGATATGATTTGTTTTGTTCTGATTTGATTATTGTAATGTTTTATAAAGGATATTTGTTACGTACGTTGATTTCCGCTTGGGGTCATCCCTTGGGAATGATTGTGTACGTCTCTGAGATAACATGTTTCATTCTGATGTGAGTATTGTGATGATTTTGTAAAAGATATTTGTTATGTGCGTTGATTTTCGCTTAGGGTCATCCCTTGGGAATGACTGCGTACGTCTCTGATAAGATTTGTGTATATATTTGGTTTAGTTATGATATTGGATTACATGATATGTTATATGAGATATGTTCAGCTATGATATTTGCTTATATGATGTTTTGTATATTATGTATTTGACTGTCATGCAGGAAGTGAGCCCAGGGTATGGACAGTTCTCTATAAACCTGGAGCTTACTAGAGATTTGTCTCTAACCCCGTTTGGGGATATGATTTCAGGAACACAGTTAATTGAAGAGCCCTCATGGGACAAGGACACTACCCGTGGCTAAAGGTACTAGTATGAGGATATAGAGTTCTGGGTAGCCGGAGGCTACTATTTATTATAAATGTTATTTCTGGAGAACATGTACTGTTGTATAGTGTTCTATTCATTTGGTGATCATGATGTCTGATCCTTTATTTTGTATATGGCCTGTATATGTTTTGTACATGACTTTCAGTTGGATGCATGTACATTTGAGTATTCAGGCATGTTGATATGATGATGTAGTATTCAGTTTATGTTTATGTGTTGGATTGCATGCTGTTAGAATAGTGGCACGAAGACAAGTTATGCATGCGCCCATGGATGGGTATATGATCCTATATGGATATCTGGTATGTTTGAAAATATATACTATAGAAATTGTCTATCAGGATACCTTGAGAGTGGGATTTGCAAATCCCCAGTTGTCCGATTTACAGAGGTTACTCTGTCCGATTTTCGTCTCCGTCCAATAAGAATTAAATTAGAAGAAGTATGCAATGTGATATGTCATGTGAATTAAGATTAAAAAGAAAAAAAAAGTTAGCTCGTGTTTTTGTAAGTTAAGTCTTCTGCTGTTTCTGTTTGTATCATATGTATGTTAATTAAACCGGCTCGAGACTGGGATGTTACACCAACCGCAAAAGAAACATCTCACCGCTTCTGATTTGCATGCTTGACCATCCGATTCTGGGAATTAATCAAATTTTGGTGCAAGTCGTGCAGGATCTGGCCACAGGAATCTCCTTCTTTAATTTTGGTGGGGTGGGAACGAGTTTGAATGGCTTTTTGGCTGAGATGGTAGAGGTAGGCTTTTTGATCTTTTTTGTCTTGGTTTTCTTTTTGGCAGGTTTTGGGGTAAGAACTTCTTTTTCTTCCTCTTCTTCTTCTGTGATCACAGAAACCCCATATCTGAAGTGTAATGCATGTCACTTTTAAAATGTTAGTACCTTTAGTTTTGTTCTATAACATGGCTTGCTAATTTCTTCTTTTCTGGAATTTTAGATGATTGGATGTATCATTTTTTTAATGAACACACACTATGATGCTCTTTTATTTCATTTGATTAGAAACTCTTTTAGTTTCAAGAAATCTTGGAAAGATTCTTACATGAGCTGTGGTTGGGAAATTAAGTGAATGCATTCTTGCTAATCAAAAGACCTTGGGAAATGATTCCTTTGCGAATTAAATCTGGAATTGGGAAGTTACAACGAAATTGCTTTAGTAGTTCAAATTCACTTATGAAAGTGCTCTAGCAGTAGTAAAACGCAGAATCAGTGGCAGACCAACATGGGGGGCTAGGGATGGCCCCCGCCCCCCCTAAAACTCTGAGAAATTTTTTTATATATGGATGCCTGGGTGAATTATTGAGGTCAGGATAAACACAAGTAATGTGGACTATAGAAATTGCTAACCAGTGCATGGATAGTGGCAATTAGAGAAGTTCATGGTGCTTCGCTGTAAGGTAAATGAGAAGCCACATGGATAAAAAGATTTTGAAAACATAAACCAAACAATAATTAATAATTGATAAATAATTAAATAAGATATAGAAGTAGAAACACTTCTACAGAAACTGGTTGAATGGTTCAAATTAAAAAATTTAACTGTGTAAAATAAGACAAAAATATAACCATTTTATCTTATTAAAAAATAAAACCATTTAGATCTATATGATATAAAGCCGAATATGAATTGACAAAAATATAATATATATTAAGGCAAAAAATCACGATACATTTTATAATACAGTAATTTCATTCAAAATATATTGTTAAAAATCATATTTGGTTTATATTGTATAGTAAGTATTTTTATTAATAATTATAATATTTTTTCTTTTCGCCCCCCGTCATAATAATTTTTGGGTCCACCACTGCTCAGAATGCGGAATTCTTTGGGAAAATTCATGATTCAAGAATTCCAGAGTTTATTAATTGATGTTCTTAGTTGAATAAAATTTAAATTCCTTTGTTCTTTTCTTTAGTTTGAAAGCCTGATTCTTTTATATTCAATAATTTGATATAGGATAAAAAAGAACCCAAATCAACCGTTCTCTGTGGACGATATTTGAATTCCCATACTACTTCAGTGTTTGTTAGCACAAATACTACACTTTCAATACAGAGTTTCCTTCTAACACTCATCATTTTCGATTGTAGTCATATCATCCCACTAAGATACATCCCCAGCTCGAGATATCATCTCACTTGGAGATCGAAGTCTTTCCAGAAAAACAACAATAGGAATCTCAATCTTAGATCAGATTCAACCGTGTGTAATTAAATCCAATATTGATGTGATAAGGAATAATCACATGTTACATCATAGAGCATGAAAATGCAGTAATCAGGAATCACAAACCAGCATATAAATTAGTAATTAGTCACGGAGCTGCATATGCAAGAATCACATGACCTATGCATTATTGGGGTTCCAAAGTTCTACATAATACATATTAAGTGAGATACCACCACGCTCTGCATATGCAGTATCCTGAGATATTATTAATGATTATTGCTTAGAAACGTTGACTGTTCCTTCTAAATAATTGGTTTCAGTCTTTTTTTAGCAAATTTACATTATGGTCACTATAGCTATGTGAAACGGAGAACTGTGAAAAACTAAAGAATGGAGTATACGTACAAATATCATTGAACAAATTAAGTATGTTAATTTTATATGTCTGTCTAGTAAAATGAGAAAGTAATTAAGAATATATCCATTTTTTCTAAATTAATTTGAAATGTATTGTGATTTTTACTAACTAAAACTTAAGAGTAGAAATACTCTTATTTACTTACTTTATAGACAAATTCATTTAGAGTACGTTGATAACTAATAAACAATATATTTAAATGTGTTTGTTTTTTCTACCGCTACTACATATAAGTTATCTGCAGTAAGTCCAACATGACGTCGTTTTGGGATGGAAATCATGATGTATTTGTAATTTTAATTTATTTCAGGTTATAATAGTCTTTATATTTATAATTTTTTAAGATTTCAATACCAAAACGACGTTATTTTGGAAGTAAATACAGATAACTTATCTGCATTAACTGCAGAAACATTTTTTCTCTATTTAAATTTGAGTATTTTAACTTTGAATCGTTGGTGTACGTTGATAACTGATAAACAATATATTTAAATTTGAGTATTTTAACTTTGAATAACGTGGTCTGTATGTTAACAGATCCAAGTGGGTGAGGATATATGCAAGGAAGTTTCTTCCACACAGACTTAGGACTTATTTAATTTAATGTGGCATCTCCACAGCACAAGATGCAAGTCTTAAATAAAATGCCTTTACATAACCCAACAAAATTGTTCCGAACTTTAGAATGGAGTAGGTCAATTTCGTTTTGCATTTCTTTGATAAGGACTTGCAAATAAAAAAATATTATGAAGTAACTTCGTCTACAGCATGCTCAGAAGCTATCATAGGAAAATAAAATAAAAATGCTATTAAGACATTCAATTCTAATACAGACTCCTTTTAATAATGTGAAGAAGATGATTTAGCAGATAAAAGGGGTTCTTCCAAATCAGTTTTACAATATGCTTTTTCAGAAGATTCATTTATCAA
Source organism: Gastrolobium villosum (assembly GCA_032173675.1). Classification (NCBI taxonomy): domain Eukaryota; kingdom Viridiplantae; phylum Streptophyta; class Magnoliopsida; order Fabales; family Fabaceae; genus Gastrolobium; species Gastrolobium villosum. The sequence continues at coordinate 161,493 of JAVKPL010004591.1, forward strand.
TACTTGCCCTTCCTCTGTCGTATTAACCATTGATTTTGGATCTCTCTCATCTTTCGCTTTAACAACTTCCTCAGCTTTACCCCAAAGCACAACATACAAGCCAATGATCACTCCAATTGCACCTATCAAGCTAACACATGTAAAACAAAAGTGTCACAAATAATGAAATATCTCATTTTAAAATTTCACATGTGAAAATTGTGTCTATTTCTCTTTTTATAGACATTCACAAAATTTAATAGGACTCAACCTATTCAATATTTATGTAAAGAGAGATAGACAAAAAAATAAAACAAAAGTGTCACACACAATGGATTATCTCTACGTTAAAATTTTATATGTGAAAATTTTGTATCTATTTCTTTTTGGGGAGGGCTGTATTTAAAAACTTTTTATTTACAAATTCTTACAAACTACATTTTTTGACTGTCTCATGGCAATTTCGCTACAGTGTGTAGCGAATTATATTATGTACTACACATTGTAGTGAAATAGTACATGGGAAAAGTATAATTTGTAAAAATTTATAAAAAAAAGTCCATAAAGAGTTTTTTTCCTTAACCGGTATCAAGTTTGAGTCTTGGAAATAGAAAAATGATCTCCGGAGAGTCACTCCCAATACTGGTCCAATAGCGCTTGAACGGGATTAGTTAGATGATCAATGATAAAAAAAACTTTGCCAAATTCACATGAAATTTTAAATTATTGATACTAAAGTTGTGTTCAGATCAGTTAACATTACCTTCCGATGTATATTTCCTCGTCAAGTAACAAGGCGGCCAATACAGTCACAATCACTGTAAACAGAGGATTGAACATTGCAGAGAAGAGAGGACCTCTCTGTGAAATGCACCATGCTTGAAGAGAGATCAACACTGAAGATCCCATAACTCCCTGCAGACATTATATTAATTGCAATATGGATTAATCAGACCACTATTGATGCATTTATAAGTGTTGTATATCTCATGGGAAATCAGCCACGTACTGCATATAAAGAGCAACCAAACTCAAGTAGAGAATTAATCTTCCATGCATTTGGGTCTGGCTCCAAGAATAGTGTCACTGTTGCTGATTGTAATGTTGCCATCAAACACATCCAGAATCCAAAAGATAGGTGATCTGGGTGGCTTGCAGATGCTGGAACCTGAGGAAGAGATAAAGTAAAGTTCAATGTAAAATATATACAAATGACGCTTCTATGGTCATTGTCTTGAATAACTCTCCAACAATCTTAAAACTGTTAGGTAAAGACAACCCTTTTTGGGATTAAAGCGCCTACAATGTAAATGGTTATTTATCTTGTAAACCACTCCCTCTTAAACTTCAACTAAGGAGGGTGTAAAGAAACTTGGGATACACCACCCCAAAAGCTAGTTCCAAGGGTGGGAGTGCCCAAGGCCTTATAAACTCCAAATTAGTTGTTCATCCAACCAATGTGGGACTATATATCTCAACACGTCCCCTCACACGAGAGATCATTGGGCTTGGAGAGTGGATAATGCAATAGACCCTTCCTACCTGTGCTAAGAAATTTCACAAGAGAAAGTGGGGGACGGCGAGACTCTGATACCATGTAAAGAACCTTGGGATACACCACCCCAAAAGTTAGCTCAAAGGGTGGGAGTGCCCAAGGCCTTATAAACTCCACATTAGTTGTTCATCCAACCAATGTGGGACTATATATCTGTCAATCCTTTTAAGCGGTCTTACCTTTGTATACTTGTAAAGAATTTGTTCTCTAGATTTAAACCCATGATCTTTTTCGGTCACAATGTAACAATTTTGTCACTCCTCTAGACTGGCCTCTTATATGATTATTTATCTTGTACTAAAATAAAACTTTTTATTAAAAGAATAGAATTGAAAGGATCAAACTCTACCCCACTTGCTTATAAAGGTTATGATATATCACGAACCAACTCTTGGCTGTTAGGTGAATGGTTTTATATTATGTATCTAACTGTTGACATTAAAAAATACCTGCAAAATGAGCCAAAGTGCCCAGGCACAATTGCTTCCAAAGATAAATAGAAAACCCAGCAACCAATTCTGACCTTCTGAGCCCATGATTGATTTTGAAGGCAGGTTTTCTGCATTTAATAGCTTTGGACCCTTCAACAAAGCCATGGAAGCTGCTCCACTTATACAGATTACTGTCCCTACTATCTTGGCTAAAGTTCTCAAGCTTCGAATATTCACTCTCTCCATTCTAATCAATTCCAGAGTGAAAGAAAAACATTTGAGTTTTTGATTAACACAAACACAATAATACTTCTGGGCAGTTCTATTCTATGCATTGCACCCTAAGCCTCTATGTAAGGATTTATAAACAATTTGACTTGAGTTTTAGGCATTAATTACCCTGTAAAAGCTGCTATCACAAATGTGAGGGCAGGAACAAGATTGGCCATTGCACTTGCAATTGAAGCTGAGGCCAGATATAGACCCTCAAAATATAAATTTTGATTCAATGTAATGCTGCAACATATCCCATTAGTAACAACACAAAAAGACTAATTAATCTCTTCTATCCCATTTTACTCAATCTAAAACAACACACACACACATATATATATATATATATATATATATATATATATATATATATATATATATATATATATATATATATATATAATGGCTCATATTACTAAAAAATTCACACCAGATATAAAATTTGAAATTTGACACCTAACTTGAGAGCCGTTATATATATATATAAAGATGAATGGTGTCACATGCTTACAAATTAGAGTCGTTGATCTATTTTATATATATCAAATTTATATATACCGATATATATATATATATATATATATATATATATATATATATATATATATATATATATATATATATATATATAACTTAAGAATGGAAACAAACCCAATTAGTGAGGTCAAGAATATCAAGGAAAAACTCCTTAAATTTAAGGAATATGAGCCAGACATTCTCCTGTAAAAGGAAAGAAACAAATATATAAAAAAACATGAGAGGGAAGGGATAGAGTCAGAAAAGAAAAAAGGACAAAGAGATGGTGATGAGGACTTGAATACCCTGAGAAATAAGCTACTGGAGCAATCACAATGGTTGCAAAAGCTTGCCTGTACACTATAAATACCCTTGGACTCATTCCCTGTAAGAGAACAGTTCTTGTGCCAAGACTTATACCTGCATAAATAAACTGTATGAACAACATAGCCATTGCTGGCAAGTAGTAATCTAAACCTCTCATCTTTGTTTGCCAAAAGGAGGAGCTAATGAAAATGGGGATAATAGGTATGTCACCCAATTGCATAAGCGAATTATATACACACTAGTATAAAAACCATCAACATGAGATGGAGATATAATACAAATAAAAACCATCAACCAGATTTTGCGCTCACCAAACTTAACTACACCTAATCAGTTGAAGATATAATAATTCTTATGAACCTTGGACGCATGTGCTAAGGAAAAGCCATGATATGTGCTGTGCTTCGGTCCCTCTGTTAGAATTGAATATCCACACAGATGCAAGAAAGTAAGAATAAAAAAGAAAAAAAAATTTCTTTTCGAAAAAATTCCTTCAAATAAAGAAGCCAATCTAATGCTTCATCCTTATCTCCATGAAAGAATGGTACCTCCAACTCACTCTTTTTCTCCATAGCTCTGATACCAATTTATTAGAATTGAATATCCACACAGATGCAAACAACCATACTTGTGTATCTACAAAAAAAAAACTTTTCTTTTCTATTCTTTAAAGAGCAAGAATAGAAAAGAAAATTTTTTTTGTAGATACACAATCTCTTGCATCTGTATGGATATTCAATTCTAACACTCGTGTACAACTCACATCATAGACACCTCTTGTATGTACAATATAGCTAGGCACACAAATTTTTCAAACTTATGGTGGCAAACATGTTTGCATGGTAAATGCAAAAGAAATTGATTTTGTGTTATTTTTCGAAGGAAAATGAATTCCGTTGAAAACGGATGAATAAAATAAATGGAAAAGAAATTCTGTAGATGACTCATGATAGCTAAAATGTTATTTTGTAACAAGGGTAGAATAGTCGTATTAATTAGAAACTTTAACACGGTTAAAAATGAATTTGGATGGAAAAAAGCATGAGGGTAAATAAAAAATCATAGGTGGAAAATGATTCAAAGGTAAACAACAACGGGTATTTGAATTTTTCCATATATGTTAAACAGATCATAGCATGAGGGAGTTTTTTTCTAATTATTATATGCATATATAAAAGGAAAAAAAAATTTCTCCTGCAATATAAGATAAAATTATCTCATGTAATTTCAAAATAACATTATTTTGGGGTTTGAGAATAAAAAATGAAGGGTATTTTGAAATTTTTAATTCTTTATTGTATCATAAATTTCACTGAAATAACCTTTATTTTTATTCCAAAACCATATCGTTTTTAGATCAGAGGAGATAACTTTATATCTTGTTGCAGGAGGAATATTAATGCCTATATAAAATGTAGCTAATGTTGCGAATAGGGGTGTTAACGGGCCGAGCCGAGCCAAGCTTTGATCTTAACGGGTCAAGCCTGTATTTAAACGTGTCCGACTGGCCTTAGCCTGTTACCTGTCACGAATATAATATTGGCCTGTGGCCTGGTTTATTTACAAAAAATAAAAGCATGTGTGAAGCATGTCTTAGCCTGTTAGCATGTTAAAGAATAAAAATAAGATAATAGAATTCCACAAAAAATCAATTTCCAGATAGAAACCTTAGCTTCCAATTTGCAGCAATGATTTACAAAGTCTATAATAAAAAAAATTAAAGTGAGAGAAGGTAGATAACAGGTTATATTATCTTAGCCCATTATAAAAAAAGTGCAAACAAAAATAAAAAAAATAAAAATAAAAATAAATTGACACAAACAAGCAGTGCACATTGGAACGAATGAGTTTTTGTGGGTTTGTTTGTGTGAAGGAGGATGAAGGATAATATAGAACAGCACTAGTAATTCCATAAATTTACATAAATTCAATATATATCCAAATAGTATAATATAAAACAAAATCATTCAAAAAGTCTGTTAAACCAATAAAATGGGGTGAAATAAATTGATGAGAGAGAGAGTTATTACAAGTAGTATAAAAAATATAAATAAATATTTATATACTAGGCTAGCCTGGGAGGCTCTAAGGCCGAGCTTCTGAATTAGAGCCTGGGGCCTTTTTATTAAACGAGCTTTTATACAAGTCCAAGCCTGGTTCCAACACAAGCTTTTATTAAACGAGCTCAGGCCTTTACGAGCCGAGCCAAAGGCCCCTGGCTCGTTTACCACCCCTAGTTGTGAATTTTAGATAGATTTGTTGCTCATAACACCAATATAATTTCAGATTATTTACGTTACACCAATTTTAGGTTACTTTTCATTTTGAGTAATAACATAGGATAATGTTTTTCTCATATTACATGAGAAAATATTTGTGTCATGTAAAGACATAATTAGGTGGGCTCTACAACTAAAAAAAAAGAATACTGACTTTGATTTCGATAAATGTGTAATATGAGAAAAGTATTTCCCAGTAAAATGAGAGGGATATAACCCAAACACCCCTCTCCCCACAAAAAAATATATTATCCCTTTTTCTCAAAAGAAATGATTTTTCGATTCAAAGTTGAAAACTGATTAAATTTTAACTACGAATTTATACATTTATTAAAACTAATATTTAACCTATTACATTTTCATATTATTCTTGCTTATTTAGAGATTTTTATAATATCCCTCACCATGAAATTTAATTAATTGCATGTAATCGGGCAATTAATCTTGTACTAGTGGGTTAAATTAGGTAAAATGTTTAATTAAGCGAATTGAGGTCATTTTTGAGGTAAAAATTGCACTCACTGAAAATTATGAAGTAAAAATAGGTGTAGGTAAAATTACCCAAAATATAAAAGTAAAAGTAAAAATATTCCTAGAAAAATATACCAAACCTTTGAATAAAGTTTGGAAGAAAATGTAGTTGATTAGATAGATGAGCTCATACCCGGTGGAGATATCTTAATAAATGTTAAGTGTCAAAATGAAAGATCCCAACTTCATTTTCTTCTTCTCCATCGTGAAAAACTATGAGAGAAAGAGGGGGGAGTGAAGCCATTATTAAAAGTTCAAGAAAACCTAACTTTCTCATCTCTCAACCAAATCAATCTATTATAAAGGCAAACTTGTGTCAAATTCCATCATCTTCAAAACCCACCACTTAGTTTTTGTTGGGAACCATTGTGGTGGAAGAAACTCCACCTTGAAAGTGGCCACCCACTTGACTTGGAGGACCTTGGAGTGGCTCATTTCTTGAAGTGAGGCTTGCAATCTCTTCCTTGTGTGATTCTAGGCGAGTTGGTGTTTAGAAATCCCTTTTTCCTTGCATTTTATGATGTTGGGTATGATAGGGTTTCGTTTTAAGAAAATGCATGAATGGTGGGGTATGTTAGAGAGAGATTGAAGTTAAATTCCTTTGTAAAAGTTGTTATGAATGATAAATAAATGGTAGAAATGGATTTAGATTGTCATTTGGTTGTTGTTCAATATATTGGAATATTCATGCTTGGGATGTGTGAGTTTTCTAGCATTTTGAGCAAATTGTGAATTGGATGATTGATTGTGTCCCTTGTGGTGATAGGATTAAACCTTGTGAACCAACATTGAAGGATCAACTATTGGAGGAAGCCGTGGAGCTTGATTAGCTCACTTGAATAGTAAGTTCATGCCATTGTGGTGTGAATCGGTTTGTTTGGTTGATGACAACATTGGTATTCATTGGATTGCCTTGATAGATTGTCTAGTACCTTGATGTAGGTATTGATTGTTGGTATTGTTGTAAAACTTTGTTGATTGCTCATTGGTGGTGAGCAAAGGTTAAGCTTTTAAGCTCATTGAGGTAAGCCTTTGGACCTTGGGTGTTAATCCCTTTATTGCTCCACCAAGCTCGGAGTGGGAAATGGTAGTTAATAGTGTATGTAAGTGCAATAAAGTAGTTCAATGCTTTGTTATACATATGTGTATGCACTGGGTGTGGCATAGGATGGTGTTTCCCTATGTTTTGTATGTTGCATGACAATGCGTAATTCATACTTGGTAGTTTAGCTTCCTAATAAGACTATTTGCATCTGAGTATCCTTAGGACAGCAAGAGCTCGAGGAATGTCTCCTAGAGATGTTTTTACACACTGCATGGATATGTATTTACTGTTATTGCTATTATACTGTGACGTGACCTATGGGGTGGAGAGATGCTCCAAGGACCCCTGGTTTACTGAGATGTATTTATATATTTCACTCCGTGTTGTGAGGACCCCCTTTTAGGTACAGATGTTGTAGGAGCCTCCGGTGACAAGTGGTCATACTTGGATTAGATTGATGCATGAGGATATTGCATTATTTTGGTTATGCATGTCATTTAGTAGTTTCTATGTATATGATTTACATTTGAAAGCCATTTGATATGTGTACATCATGTTTTATTTTGGTAGACTTAACCTATGCTCATCTCCTTTGGTGTCTCTTCTATTAACGGGAGCCAAGGATTTGATCACAGTGTTTTGTATATAAGTCCCATGATTATATATTAAAGACATTTGGATATTGTAATATTTTACTTATTGTATATATGATGGAAGGACATGGATGCCTATTTTGATAAATGTGTGTCTTAAAATTGTAAGGATGATGTCTTGTAGTAGTTATACAATGCCAATTAGGGGAAAGAAGACTTTTAGCTTGGGAATTAATGTAAAAATAAAGATGTTATGTCTTGTTGTCCATTTTTCATATCATGTATGATAGATTTTGACCCTTGTGTCTTAATGGAAGTTATAGATCTTTTTCTTAGCTTTCCAACGAGACCAAGATTGCGTCAAACGGATAAGTATAACTCAAATTATAGGTAAAATATCAAAATATAGTGAAATCTCCAGAACCGTGGCGCTTTTGGCTCCAAAATGGCGCTATTAGCGCCACCAATAGTGGGTTGCACTGTCGGCGCCGTAAGACGTGAACAAGTCAGTAAGATGGCACTATCAGTGCGGGTTTGTCGATGTCAGCGCAGGATCTCTGTGAAATTCAGCACTTTTTCTTCAAAAATTTATAACTTGAGCTACAGTGTTCCAATTTGAGCGCAGTTTGAACCCACACGTAGCTAACAAAGAAATCTATAACATATTAAAAAATGAAGACCATAGAAATAGTATAAAATTCCTTAAGTTAACTAAAAAGTGGAGGTTTTTAGTGTTGAATAACGATAAAAATGAATTGTTAAGCCTTGTTGGTCTAAGGGGACTACTTGGCACACTATAGTGGTAACGTATGATTTAAATAAAATTACATTAGATGTTCCACACAGTTTAAGTTATGATTACAGCTATTGGAATCGTTTTAATTATGGATTTGATTTTAAACATAAACGTTTATAAATTAAAAGGGAAAAATTTTATCCGTATTTAATTCAATTGTTGGGATTGTAATTGCGTCTAATGCCATACATGATGTTAACAAAGCGGTTCTAGAATTGGGTGTTACAATTTTCATATTATATATCATACCAAGCTTCATATTTGTATATATACTATAACATTGATATTTAATTTAGAATTACAATTTTAAAATTTAGATTTGTATTTTAATATGTTTTCATAAATTTATTTGAATTTATATTTATTGTATTTTAATAAAATTAATTTTTATGCTTTAACAAGCTTATTTATTAAAAAATATCAAAAAATAAATAAACGAAAAAACCGACCCAACTCAAGTTAATTTAAATTGGACCAGATTCACATATTAAATAATATTATAAAAAACTAATTAAATTAAATTAATGTATTTTTTCATTAAAATCCATTCAATACCGCACCTCAAAAAGAAAGTAAATTTTATTTTTATCTAATCCGGTTGGAGCACTATTATCATTGGAGTGGCACTCCCAACCCCATTTATTTGATAGGAAAAGTATTTCTCTAGTTATTGGAGATAAAATTATCTCCCGTGAACCTAAAGTGACATTTTACGGTTGTAAGATTAATAAATTATAATGATAAAGACTAATATAACCTAGCAATAAATTATAATTACAAAAACATTTTGATTTTCATCACAAAACGACGTCGTTTTATGCTTACGGGAGATAACTTATATCCGTTGGTTGATTGGAGAAATATTTTACCCTTATTTTTAATTTTTTTGTGAAAATATTTTACCCTTATTTTATTCCTAGTTTGAAGACCTCTAATTAAGGGAAATAAAATCTTTAGCACTTGAACAAATCATATATTTTTTTTGATAGCCTAAATCATATTATTAAATGACTCTCGTGAAATGTTACACATGAAAAACGATATTTGCAAACCATTTTTTATATATATTTTTAAATTTTATGCACCTCCTTATTTAAGAAAACAATAAAAGAATATGTGTTAAGATGTGTATATTTTGAGTTTTATAAGAGTTATGTTGTAGGAAAAATGATTGTGTTATGTTATAGAGATTCGTTTTGCGTGCCGGAGTTTTTTTTTTTTTTTTGCTGCGGGCCCCACAAAATGTTGTGAGTATAGGAAAGTTTTTGTGGTCATGTTAAATGATAGATGATAAACCCATAACTGAATCATAGAATTATTCTTTTATTATTTATTTAACAACTAATGTACAAATTATAAATTTTGTGATATTTGTATATTTAATATATATATATATATATATATATATATATATATATATGTGTGTGTGGGAAAAAGTTTCCGATATTACTTTAGACATCTTTGTCTAATGTTCATCGAAACGACGTCGTTTTGGGGTTGAAAAATTAAAAAATTAGAATGATAAAGACTATTATAACCCTGAAATAAATTAAAATTACAAAAACACCATGATTTCCGTCTCAAAACGACGTCGTTTCATTGAACATTAGATAAAATTGTCTAAAGTAACTTTAGAAAAAACAAACTCATATATATATATATATATATATATATATGTGTGTGTGTGTGTTAAATAGAATAGCGTAAACTTATTAGTATATAATTTACAGTATGCATTACTTCATGAACAGAAAAAATAAAAAGATAAGAATTTTTTCTTTTTCTTTTTCTTTTTCTTTTTTTCGTGCTGCAAATAAAATTTAGAACTTAAATTAGTAAAAATATTCATGTCATTTTTATTTAATAGTTATAATTTTTTAAAATAAAATAAAATATAACTTAGTACTTTTATTTTCACGAACGTTATAAACTTGTAATGTAAATTACCGATTACATAGTGAATCATAGGCGTGATCCCATCCCATGCAACATTATTCGGTATGAGTCTGATGATACAGTTTAGATACATGCGAATATTAAAATTATTTGTAGTTATTATTAAATTGATACACTTTAAAAAATATTAAAATGTTATAAATTTAACACTATTTATCAAAGTAATATAGTTAATCTCTAGTTAATTTTTAAATCATTACTCCTAAAACTTGCTAATAGCCCCTTGCTTTAATTCCTCCAATTGATAGACTGAACCACAGATTTTATCAAATTAAAACTTAAATGTCAATGCAAATAATCAAATATAATTGCATCAAAGTAAAAATAAGGCAAGAAAATCATGCACAATTGGTTTATCTTGATTTAGCGACTGCCTCCTTACCTATATATACGCTTTTTATCAAAATATTCCACCACAATTATACTCTCAGGATTTAAATTTGGCATCTAAGGAAAGAGAAGTGAAATTCTAACCACTATAGTTGTTATATCACTTCTAGTTATATGTTTATTACATATATTTACATAAATTCAATTTATTCGATTCAACTAGTAAGTCAATACCCGGTTTGGATTTAATAATAAGTATTGCTCCAAATAATCACTTGATATAATCACTTGATATTTTATTTAATTGATATAGTTGTGGCTGAAGAAGTGATGCTTTTAAGTTTTTCCAATTAATTAACACATAATTATCCATCTATTGACCCCATTGGGAATTTATGATGTAAGATAATGTTGATAGTACACGTTACATTTTACTAAACACAAAATGACATAAGACTCGTAAAAAGGGTCACTTTTCTTGTATTTATAAAGTGATATCATTATAAAGGATTTCACTTCCCTACACAAATACAACCAATGTTATTAAACTCGGCCCGATTATTGACCCGGACAAGGTACTGGGTCACCGGGTCACCGGTTCAACTAGTGGGTCACTGGTTCAACCGCATGACCTGGTAAGTATATGTAAATCTATAATTTATATTTAAAAATCATAAATATACTTAAATACTTGTAAAATAAAATACCAATTTCAAATATTTTAATATAAAAATAATAAATTACACATCATTGTCCAACAAAAAATCAATCAAACATATGATATTTGTGATACTAGTGTTTCAGGTTCAGTAAATGATATCTCTAACTATAAATCAAATCAAAATTCCCTGTATATTGCATAATCAAGATAATATTAGTGTTGTAGGTATATAATCTATGTAAGTTAATAAGCTACAAATCATTCAAATATTTCAAAAGAAAACAAACTATTTGTGTTTGAGAGTAATAAAAAAAGACATTAATTTATGAAAATTAATTAATTTTTTTTCTTTTTTATAGACCGGGTCGGGTCACTGGTTCAACCAACCGGGTCATCGGTTTTTACAAAAACCGGCCGGGTCGGACCGGGTCACACCGGTTCTGTAACATGGCCGGTCCAATATGAAAACCGGACCGGTTACATGACCGGTTCACCGGTTTACGGGTCGACCCGGCCGGGTCGGTCCGGGTTTTATAACACTGAATACAACTCTCACCTCACGTTTCAAGTGAATGTTTTTGCCTAGCACATAATGGGCCCATTATTGCCTAATTATTCTTTCTAAGGTCTATATTTTCAGTTTATTTTTTGGCTAAAATGCACATATCCACCCTGATTTATTGCCTCAATTATTGGAGTTCATATTTCTGATAAAATGAATTGTTGCTTTGCATTGATTCATTGGTATCTCTTATATACATTGTTACTCTACATCAGAAAACAGAGGATTACAACTAATGAGAGTAACTGAAAAATGAAACTTAACTAACTATTGTACAGCTGTAAAACAGAAAAGGCCAGGTGGCATAATAGAAAAGCCATGTGGCATGAATAAGATAACTATACTAAGCCTTGAGTAGTAGATGTGGGCTTGACTTGAGTCTTGTGTGTTGATACCTCCCCCCAAATCGGGCTATGAATGTCATGAATACCCCTAGTTTGGAGAGAAGTGTTCGAAACAACATTGGAGGAAGAGGTTTCATAAAGACTCAAGTCAAGCCCATATCTATTACTCAAGGCTTAGTATAGTTAGCTTACTCATGCCACCTGGCTTTTCTGTTATGCCACCTGGCCTTTTCTATTTTACAGCTATGGAGCAGTTAGTTGAGTTTCATTTTTCAGTTACTCTCCTTAGTTGTAATCCTCCATTTTCTGATGTAGAGTAACAATGTATATAAGAGATACAATGAATCAATGCAAAGCAACAATTCATTTCATCAGAAACATGAACTCCAATATGCTATCAAAGCTCTAGAAAGGGGCTCTGATAACCACGCTTTCTCTTTCCCGTTGTGGTTACTTGAATCCTTAAATCTTTTTTCTTCTCTTGTTGTTGATCTCTTCATTTCAATCTTCAACAATGGCGAACATGAATCTGATTGCAGAGCATATCACAAACCCTTCCAATCATTATTTTTTGCATCCGAACGAAAGTCCATCCTTGGTTCTGGTATCACCTCCATTATCAGGGCGAAATTATCATACATGGCGTCTAGCCATGACTGTAGCATTGATTTCCAAAAATAAGTTGAGTTTTGTTGATGGCTCCATTGAAGCACCTTTACCAACAGATCCAGTTTTTCCTCTATGGCAATGTTGCAATACGATGGTCCTGGCATGGATTCAACGATCAATATCAGAAACTATTGCTTAGTCCATTATTTGGATTGAAAGAGCTTACGATGTCTGGAAAGATTCGCAAGATCGGTTTGCTCAATATGATATATTTCGAGTTTCAGATCTGCAGGAAGATTTGTTCAGATTGCAGCAAGGTTATAAAGAGTGTAAGTGAATACTTCACTCAATTAAAGATCCTTTGTGGTGTTGTGACACTTCCAAGAACATACAGAGAGTGATTATGTGATCAGATTTTTAAGAGGCTTGAATGATCAATATGCACAAGTGAGATCACAAATTATGTTAATTGATCCTCTTCCAAATGTGAATCGAGTTTTCTCCATGGTAAGTCAGCAAGAAAGACAGTTACAAGGAGAAAATGTTCTTAAATTGTCTACAGATACAACTAATGCATTTGCTAATTCTGCTATTCAAGTTTTTCATAGAGCAGGCACTTATGGACGAGGACGTGGTCGTGAAAATATGTTTGGAAGAGGACCAAACAATGGTGGTAAACTCTATACACATTGTGGCCGAACGAATCACACAGTGGAAACTCGCTTTCATAAGCATGGTTTTCCACCAGGATACAGAAGTGGATTCAATCATAATGCTCATTATGCTAAAGTCACAGATGAAGGCATTAACCAAGAAAACTCTCAACAAGCCACAAGCAATCCCCCTACCCTATCACATGACCAATGCCAACAAATACTAAACCTCCTACAAACACAACCACAAGATACCACTGCTAATCAACATTCTTCAAACCTTGTTCAAGTTTCTGCCTCACAGGTAAAAGCAAACACATCCAATTTTATGAACTAACCAGGTAAATCTGAAATCAAGTGGTTCCTTGATACAGGAGCCACTGATCATATATCTCATGAATTATCTGAATTCTCATTTTTACAGAAAGTCAAACCCATTTTTGTTATGTTACCAGATGGTCATCATGTGTTGGCAACACATTCTGGAACAGTTCACATTTCTCCTCAATTAACCCTTTCAAATGTTTTATATGTTCTTAATTCTTCTGTTAATTTGGTTTCTGTTAGTAAACTCTTACAGAATACCAATTGTTCACTAATATTTCATGGTTCCTCTTGTTTTCTCCAATAGCCCCATATCAGAATGAATACTGTTTTAGCTGAGCAACAAAATAGCCTATATGTGATAGTCTTTGAAGACACCAAAAGACCAAACCATCAAGCAGGTACTCACTGCAATGTTGTCTCAAAGTCAAACAATAAGGAAAAGGCTACAACCTTATGGCATCGTCGACTTGGCCATGCATCTCAACAAGTAATGCAGCAGATGTCCACTTGTTTTCCATATATTTCTTGTAAAGATTCTATGAACCCTTGTGATGTATGTTTCCTAGCTAAACAGAAGAAATTACCTTTTGTACCTAGCCATACAAAATCAAATAAACCATTTGACTTGTTGCATGCTGATATCTGGGGGCCATGCTCCTTGCCTTCAATTCATGGTGAAAAATATTTCCTAACACTAGTGGACGATTTCTCAAAGTTCACTTGGATAATCCTTATGAAAGCTAAAAATGAAACTCAACTAACTACTCTACAACTGTAAAACAGAAAAGGCCAGGTGGCATGAATAAGCTAACTATACTAAGCCTTGAGTAGTAGATGTGGGCTTGACTTGAGTCTTGTGCGTTGATATCAATTGCACTTTCTACCTAAACTGCAAGTTTTTAGGCACATTCCATGCCAATCTACACCCTGATCCATGTTCAAAATGTCTTGAGTTTTAATACAAGTGGCTATTACGTGGAGCTAATGTGACTCTTTTGGAGGGAAAGGCCGTTGAATTTACTAATTTGCCGTTGTCCCAAAAAAAGAGAAAAATAAAACTAACTCTCTATTTGGAAGTTATGTGGTGATAGAATCAAAAAGTATTGAGTGCAAAAAGAAAATAAGGTTAAATGTATAGTAATAACGGTGGTAACAATGATGATGATGGAAAGCTGAGATAATATGTAGCATTATTCAATTGATAGGTACGTGGAGCATTATTCATTGTATAATTCCGTGGTCTTTTCCATCAAAAGAATATTGTGAGGTAATGCGTTGACTGATCCATTAACAATTTACTGGCAATTTAGCTGGCAGAGGTCAACTGGTAACGGAGTCATAGACTAGGAAGGAACATGCCTAGGTTCGTAGTTTCAATGCAACAAGGGTCATGTGTGAAGAATATGTATAAATGAAAATCTAGCGTGCTACACTCTGTCAATATATATAATAATCTAGATTTTTTATTTTTATTTTGTAGTTTGTACAATTTGAGCATGTGAATGGGATTAAACCTATTATATTTGCTATGGCAATCTTAATTGCCCATCATATATGGGTTCCTTAATTGGTTGGACATCTAGTTGAAAATCTCCAGGTTGTCTTGACAGGTGATTTTCATGCTGTTGATTCCAGTGAATTGAACAGGTCTATTACATTTTTGTTACTCATATTTTTATAAACAGCATATTGCATATATGTTGTTTCCTTCACTCAATATAATAAGGACCTCATTCCTTCATAGTCTACCCCGTGGAATAGTTTTATGCTGCGTCCAGACAGGTTATTTTAGACCTCGTTATGCTTGTTGAGCTGAAAATACCAACAGAATTTGTGAGAGAAGTGCAGTAGTTAGTTTTTGTCTGAGTACATATCCGATAACTTGTGAGAACTATGTACTTGATTTATTCACTGAACCTTTTTTTTTTTTTTTGGTATACATCATTTAAGAGATATATACTCCGATTTTTCCTTTATATCCCTTTTTAATTTTAAAATAACTTATAAATCATATGCAGCTTTAATTGTGCTTATAAACCAAATTCAGCTCCCCGACATTGGGCTAAGGCAACATGACCTTACTTTATAACTTGTTTATAACGCTGGTGCACTCCAACTGCAAAAGAGCTCAAAGTAAAGGAGTAAGAAGTTTGGATGTTAATCGGGGATGAACACATGACATGAGTTAGGGATGATTTTGTTTCCTCGACATGACAAAATCAAGTAGCAAAAAATGAATGG